>JAQQPU010008508.1:0-20177 GCA_029168905.1 Artemia sp. Kazakhstan ARC1039 | reverse complement strand
ATTGAGCTTACTTGCTGCACATCCTGCTATTATAGCTGTTATCCAAAAACCAAGGCTCATATTTGTTAGCTTTCTGTATTCCAAGTCTTTTCTTTGTCACTGGGAAACCAAACTTACATCTTAGAAACAGAGAGCTAGATTAAAACCTTTTGTGCTGTTCTGATGCCTTTTATGCCATTCTTATCTACAGGTTGGACTTCAAAAGTAGTTGACTCAATATTTGACGGGACGTTTTTCTTCCCAAAGATGAAAGCAATATATTATAATAGTATGTTTCTTGTAATTGTTTGTAAACAATTCTTTAGTTTTTAATTCTTTTTAGGGAAATTTTGTTCTGAGATATATTTCGTCTTTGTATAATTCCTTTTTTTAAGCTCAAGACTCACGTTAAGGTTTGTTATGTAACTCAAAAAACCGATTTTATCGAATTTTCAGTATCAGATTTCAAACATTTTTTTTCCTTTTTCCTTCTTCTTCTTCTATTTGTTCTTGATGGGAGATAAAATAAGATATTTATTTTTAAAAATCAACAATCACAAGTCCAAAGGGGTCGAATTTGTAATTCGGGGTCAAAAGACACAAAAAAGGCTAAAAATTTGAGGAAAAAAATTGCAATCGTTTTTATTTGCCATTGGACAAATGATCGTTGACTTTTTGCATCATAGCCAGCGCAACAGCGCTGCCTAAGTAGAGAGCGAAGTGGGTACAATATATTTTTTTCTGACCAAGACACTACGTACAGAAGGAGTTGTCGTAGAAACTTCGGAAGGAGCTCATTTGATTGGAAACTGAAAGTTCTAATGCCATTTTTAAAAGTCAAAAGTGATTGGAGGGCAACAAGACCCTCCACGCCCATCATTTCCCGAAATACATCTAATCAAAATTTTGAGATAACCATTTATTTCAGCAGAGTTCAAATGTCCAGTAATTATTTCTTTGGGGATATCACCGCCCACAGCCCTCAAGCCAAGCGCTATAAGTTATTCTAGTTGCCCATTATTAACTAGTAAAGTTTTTTTGGAGGGGGGGGGGTCATATAAATTTCGGAGAGCTATGCGATTCCGTAAGGTTCAAACATTATGCGCATCAACAATATCTCAGGAACATCTAATAGTGTTAAAATGAAACTTTCAGGAAATATTTACGTGAATAATTAAATAATTCAAAAGACACTAGGTGCATCCAGGTTATCAAAATAGCGTACCTGCGACATGTCAGGAACAGCTAAGTGTACTAAGTTGAACCTTTCAGAAAATGTCAATGAGGATGTTGAAATAAATCCAAAGACACGATATAGCCTACTTCTAGTTTTCCAAAATGACATAATTTTAACCAATAATGTAACTTTGGCAATAAAACACGAGAACAAAAATTAATTTTAAAAAATCCCAAAAAAGAAGTTTTTCAAAGAAAACCAAAGGGCCCTATTGAAACCTTAGACGAGCAGAAATACAGTCATATGATAGTTCCAACTTAAAACGACCAGAAATTACTATTAATGAATAAATGAAACCAAAGCGAACATAAACTAAATAAATAGTACATATTTAACATATTTCAAACAGGAATAAAACTCCCACTAAACCTTCAAAAAGCAATTGCATCATTTACGCTTTACGAAAAACTAATATATTTTAAACTTTTTATTTTGTAATTATAACATGGAAGAATAAAAAAATGCTATTAAATAGAACATTAAATCTTGAAATTGCTGAGATTTTCAGCAGTCAATGATATTACATATAAAACATTCAGTTTATTTCATTTGTTCTTTCCAGTCATCTTTATTTTCAGATTTTATTTTCGTTTTTTTTTCGATGTTGTCACAAATTAAACCACACGATTTAAAATACATATAGTTTATAATATCTTACACAAAACTTAATAACCTTCCGCAGGTCTGGTGAGGAGGGGGGTGACCCTACTCCGGTTTATAGCAAATTCTTTTTATTTAAAGGTTGACATTATTATTTTGGTTTTTACTCGTTTTAGCATTTGTTTGATCGTTTATTTCAGTATCTACTATCTTTATGTTTAACGTGTAATTAGCTATTTTAATTTCTGTTTGTTTTGGGTCTCTACTACTACTACTAACAACTCACCGCAGCACCAAGCCGCCTGAGGCCAACGCAGCTACGCACGCTCCTCCTCCACCCCAATCTATTCAAAGCCTCCCTTTTTACACCCGCCCACGAAGTTCCCATTTCCTTTAAATCTTTCTTTATGACGTCCTCCCACCCCAGACGGGGACGACCTGCTTTCCGTTTAGCCCTAGATGGTTGGCCAAAAAGACCATTAATAGTAATAAATGGCCGTATTAAGTTTGAATTTATTATAGGACTTGTATAGAACCAAACTAAGTGGAAACTTTCTCAATTAACAACCGAGGATCGTATTTTATCACTGAAGGGTACGGTGCCGTGAAGGTACTTAAGAGGATGAGGTGCCATTAAATCGTTTTGTGAGCCTCAGCTTCGGCTGACCATCACAAAGACAAAGGGACCATATAAATTCTCCCAAAGGGCGAGCTATCGTGAATTTGCGGTTAAACTATGAAATTTGACTGAAACGACAGGGAAATTAAAAGTCCCTTTGGTCGGGTAGCTTTTAAATCAAAGCGAATGGCACCACAGAGAATTCCCAAAGCGGCCAAATTGCTCGGATGATAATTCCCTTGAACTGATTTTTAGTGTTTGCCTAGAACGCCCGCGTCGCGTTCCCTTCAATCGTCAACCGACCAATACCCTCGGCGCGACTTGCGCGTCTGCTGCCTGCATTTAAATATTTGTGCTGGAGCGGCATTTGAGGGGCCAAAGAGCCGCATGCGGCTCCGGAGCCGCACTTTGCCGACCACTGGCCTAGAAGTCATTCTAGAACACTTTTAGGAACTGCCCATTCCTGTTTCATTAAAACTAATTGTCTCTATCTTCGGCACAAAACCCGAGAAGTTAAATGGTTTTTCTAAGATTAGTAGGAAAGTTAGTGTTGGTTTTTGGTCATTTATTCGGATCTCTTATCAAAGCTATACAAGTTATGGCAAGACTTCCCAATAAAATTAAATAGTTTATCCAAACAAACTAAAAAGGTTTATGTCGGACGAGATTTTTTAAGGCACCGTATCTCCATCTATTATTTCAGTACCATTGCTGTCAAGGCCGTATTCATGGGTGGCGGGGGGTTATGGGGCTCTGTCCATCACGGGCAACTGCTTTTTTTCTTGTATAAAGGCGTTTGTGATCTTATAAGTCCACTGGATACCAAGAATGCGCCCGAGACAGATGTCCTCAAAACCCTGGCTTCGCTTTTCCAGCTGCTTAGTCAACGCCCAAGATTCGCATCCGTATATTAGTGCGGAGAGGTCGGTACTATTGAAGAACCAGAGCTTCAGGAAGTATGCTGAATTCCTCCACATATTTCTTAGTTTATTGAAGGCGCTTCCTGCGCATGCAATGCATTTGGGAATTTTCCGCTCAAGGCTTCCCCACATTTAATGACACTACCAAGGTACTTGAACTCTTCAACCTCCTCTAGTACATCGGATCCGAATTTGAATGGTGGGCAGGTTGGGTATTGACGTTGTTTTGTATGAATTTTGTTTTCTGTGTAATGATTGAAATACCAGCTAGCTTGGCCGTGCTAGAGTTCACTGCGATACTCTTCTGCAGCTCCTCTCTTAAATGAGATAGAACGGTTAGACCATCAGCAAAATGACCGTCACAGAATGTGTAGAATTTTTTCAGCCTGATTCCACTTGCGAAGCTACATATTCGATGTATATTGTCGATGAGTATAGCAAATAGTCCTGGGGAAAGGATACATCATTGGCGGAAACCAGACTTCCCACTAAACCATTCGGTAAGGTCCCCATCATCTGTCGGTACAGCACCTAACTGATTCTCGCATAGCGTGACAATCATACGGACAATCTTGTCAGGGAATCTATAACTGTGGTATTCTCCATAGTGAGTCTCTGTAGATTGAGTCAAACGCCCTCAAAAAGTCAATGAAGGCAATAATTATCTCAGTCTGCCATTCATTTGGTTCTTCTGTGAGTACCCTCAAAATGAATGTCAAATCAGCGAACGATCTCCTTGGTCGAAAACTATACTGCTCATCTCGTAGTATTGCATCAACTTTTGACTGAATGCGGTTGAGTAGTACTTGAGACAAAATTTTACTCTCTACAGACTGAAGAGTGATATCTCGCAAATTATTGCAGTCGGTTGTTCCGCCATTCTTAAAGAGCTTGACAATAACCCCTTTTTTCCAATCGATGGGAATATTTTCAGTTTCCCATATCTGAGTAACAGCATGGTAAAGGGGCTTGGCCATGACTTCAGTTCCATACTTTTTTTAGAGTTCAGGCTGTAAGCCGCCAACCCTTGAACCTTTGCCATTCTTACGCTTTATGCAATACTGCCTTGACTTCAAGCACGCTTATGTCAAGCTGTAAAAATAGTAACTCAGCTGGAGGATATACAGGTTCATAGGCGGCGGAAAGTTCAGTACCTCATGGAAGTATTATTTCCATATCTTATCAATGCCTTCCTTTTTTGTAAGAAGTTGGCCAGCCTTACTTTCAATCGCAGGAGCCAGCTTTCTGAAATCTCCGTCTATTTTCTTTGTGATACGATAGAATGTCCGGCTGTTGACCTTACTGGCAGCTGCCTCTTTTTAGTTGCCTTTGTCTCAAGAAAGAGCTGTTTTTCCGCTCTTATAGACCGCTTTACGGCCTTGTGGGCTTCCCTATATTTCGATTTCAAAAGGTCTTTGTACTTGACAGTGGACTCGCTCTCACACGATTCCAACAGGATTTTGGCCTTTTTTCGGTCATTCATAAGTTTCCAAGATTTGTTGCTGATTCGCAGCTCACTTTTCTTTTTCGAATACCCGAAGTTTTCTTCAGCGGCACCCGACACACATTGTACTCCCATCTCTCGCTTACTGTTCAATCTCCATCTCCCTCCCGTCTCTTATGGTATGAGACTCCCATCTCTCGCTTACTGTTCTAGTTGTGTCCTACGTCAAAAGACATGCAAACCTGTTAGCAAGATTTACACAGTACACTGGTCGAAGACTCTTGTCCCGGAGCTTCTGCACATCGAAGGACTTGATAGTGTTGTTGTATTTCATCACGGTCTTCAGCTTAAGTTTGAAATTGGAAATCCCAGTTGGTAGTCGGAGCTTGAATCTGCACCACGGTAAGTTCGTACATCCGCCAGCGATTGTCTATGTCGCTTTTTCACTAATATTTCGTCAATCTGGCTTCTTGTAGTACCATCAGGTTAAGTACAAGTATATTTGTGTACTTCACGACGGGGGAGCCATGAACCGCCTACTAACAGGCCACGGCTATCCCACATATCAAACAAACGTCCCCGTTGTCGTTCATAACACCCAGGGCATGCCGGTCGAGCACACCAGGCACAAAACTATTATCACTACCAACTTTTGCATTAAAGTTGTCACGCACAACTAATACGTAGTGTTCAGGTACTGTATTGACTTGCCTGTTCAAATCCCTATAGAAATTGTCCTTGGCGTCCCCACCAGCATCGTTTGTGGGGGCTGAGGTTGCAACGACGGCAAGTTTCGACTGGGAGTTTTCAAAACGGCCCTTAAGCATTCTTCATTCTTAGGTACAAATTCCAACGTCGACTTCTTTGTTTGTTTACTGACAACTAGGGCAACACCGGATTCGCGTCTCTTCTCTTTATCTGAGAAGAAGACTTCATAGTTTTCGACATATATTTAACCAAAGCCAGTCAGCCTGGCTTCAGAAAGAGCTACTATTTTCGTGTTTTTTAAGTTAAAAAAAATAAATTCTGGATCCGGCCCTGGTTGCTATTATGCCTAGATCTGACAATTATGTGCTTCTGAGGTAATTGTAAAAAATTATTTGCTAGGCGGTTCCGAAATCAAAATGGACAGTGAAAATGAAATTTGGTGTTTGGTTTGTTAAGTGTGAACTAACACAACCAAGGCCGTTTCCAGGGGGGCTAGGGGGTTCGAACCCCATTCACAAAATTTTTGTTCGACTCGTAAAAACGTAGCAAACATGGATGTAAACAAGTTTTTGATACGTTTATTAAATTCTTTTGTAACCCCCCTCTAACAAAATCCTGGATACGGCCTTGAGCACAACTTATCTTACAAAACAAGAAACAACTGGTCAATTTATTCTAAACAGGACCTGTATATCCGGTTATGCTGTTTTTGATACTAGCGGGCACCAAATGGGAAAAAAACATCTGTGAAAAATCGAAAAAAAATAAGCTAAAAAATATGGCCCCAAACAGCTTCAGGCAGTGTAGCTTTTATTTGAGGTGTAATTGCCCTTAAAAAAATTAACATATTGTAAATGTTTTCTTTTTACCTTCCGCAGATTTCTCTAGGTACTTATTTAGAGCTGGGTTAACTCTGGCTGAGCCAACAGAGTCATACCACTGACCCCTGTTCCAAACCAAATAACCAGCAACTCCAGGACTCAAACACATGTCCTCGCGGATATCCTCTCCGTGGGTTTTCATGGTTCAACGTGGCAACACTGGCCAAAATTTGATACTGCCCTAAAAACTGGACTTGAAACAACCAAACGAAAAATCTTTGAAAATCGCCGGTTTCAGTTATGATTATACCTATGATAGATCCAGGGGATGAAAAGTGTTTTTTATTTTAATGTCCTTGGTATCTCAAAGGGAAAATCACATGGGAAACATGTTCGAAAACACTTTCGTCCTCCTCTTTTAAATAACCCTACTGACCATCTCTTTGAGCACAGCTGAGGTAACTGATATCGGAAATCCCTTCAGAAGTGTGAAATCATCAGATTTGAACTTTAGCCATGACTGAAACATTATGTCATTACTGCTTCACGACCTTATTCTAGTCGGAAGAAATTTCAATTCTTCCAGTTTACTGAAAAACACAGTTCATATAATTATCCAGTAAGCTTATCGCAGATCATTTCTGGTTTTCGTTCTCGGTGCGAACAAAAATCTCCTCTCACTTCTTCGTGCAGTTATTAATAGCGGGTTTCCACTTGTTTCCTATTGTTTCGCGTAAAGTGCATTATTCGTAATAGCGGGTTTCCACTTGTTTCCGATTGTTTCGCGTCTGACTTGTCTACCCATGAAAAGATCTGACGCCGCTTATGTTTCTACGTTCTCTGGAGCACTCGCACCCCGGTCTGGGTTTTTATAATGGGTGACATAGGGAATGATCATACTGGATAATTATATGAACTTTGCTGAAAAATTACAAATTTTTTTTCTGTTCTCTTCCGAACAAAAGCAGGCAGTTTCAAATGTATACATGTATAATCAAGAATGTATTCCAGATTTTTTTTCAGGGGTGGGGGTTACAAGAAAAAATGGTGCTTATGTATTAAGCGGAACTCACTCAGCAAGTGAAGTTAGGTTAATCCTAATAAAATATACCAAATAATACTGATACTATACTACTACTACTACTACTACTACTACTACTAACAACTCATCGCAGCACCAAGCCGCCTGAGGCCAACACAGCTACGCACGCTCCTCCTCCACCCCAACCTATTCAAAGCCTCCCTTTTTACACCCGCCCACGAAGTTCCCATTTCCTTTAAATCTTTCTTTATGACGTCCTCCCAACCCAGACGGGGACGACCTGCTTTCCGTTTAGCCCTAGATGGTTGGCCGAAAAGAACAATCTTCGGCAATCTGTCATCCTTCATCCGAACAACATGCCCTAACCACCTCAACCTTTCTTTCATTATAGACCTAGAAAGCGGTATTGAACCACATTTTTCGTATAGCCTATTGTTTGAAATACGGTCAGTCAGCCGGGTACCCAGAACAATCCTTAAGCAATTTCTCTGGAAAACATCTAGCAAATCTTCATCCGCTTTTCGGAGCGTCCATGCTTCAGAGCAATATTTGACCACTGTCATCACTGTAGCTTCTAAGATTCTAATCTTGGTTTGCAGACTTATCTTCCTATTCTTCCAGACTTTTTTTTAACTGTGAAAAAACACCCTGAGCCTTGGCTATTCTATTTTTAACATCTTCACTGCTCCCACCATCTTTACTAATAATACTACCAAGGTAAGTGAAACTGCCCACCTGATCAATCTTTTCATTACCCAACGTCACCTTTTCATCTTCACTTATTCCTAGCCTTAGTGACTTGGTCTTCCTAACATTAATTTTCAAACCAATACTAGCACCCTGAACTCGCAAAATAATACTTTAAAAACACAATATGGAAACTACGACAAAGAATTATGGAAATCAGGCCGCGCAGAACGCATTATATTAATAACTAACCAAACCCAGGCCCTAACCACTTCTACATATTAAACGAAATGAACTTTAATGAAAATATACATACATCGCAGTTTTCTCATTTAAAATCAGTAAATAATAACTTATCCAGGAAAGCAAACCGGTTTTTGCTAGATCTTACACAGCATAGTTCTTGAGTGTGCATCAAAGATTTGTTTATATTCATTTTTGTTATGTTTTTACGAGTCGGACAAACATTTCGGGGGGGGGATCAAACACCCTAACCCCCTTTGATACGGCCTTGTGTACAGTATTTATTGCTTTTCAATGCATTTGGAGATAAAAGTGTGTTTTAAAGTGTTTTTTTTTTCGTGCAACAACTAGAGTCCTGAAGAAAAATAGTCTCATCAAAACTGAAGCTAAGGAGAAAAAATTTTACAGCAGATAAGTAGTTCCAGTTAACATTTCTAAAATAATAGCAAAAAATAAACAAACAGTAAAAATTAGAGTATCTTATGCAATGCAATAAAAGTGGTTAAAAGTAATATTCAAGAAATGTGCCAGGAAATTATGCTAGATATGAAGCTATGGAAACATTCCAAGATATAACCCAATGCTTTGTTTCTAACGTGATAACGTGGTGGGACATAATTTGGAAAACATCTCTTAGAGCTGTCAACTTTATATCTAGATTTTTCTAAAGGCTGGTTCTGATAATCTAATTTGCGTAATAAATATATCTGAGTGCGATTTCAATTATTTTTATGCATTAATTAGAAACCCGATGATTTAATAATTTCAAAACGTTAAATTACGATTTTCTAAATCGGTTTGTACGAAAGTTTTGTTCAAATTTGATTTTTATGACTTTGAATACAGAATACTTATTACAGCTGAAACAATAATAATTATGTAATCCAGCATAAACTGATAATACTTGTTTGCTCTAAATTGATATTACGAGAAAAAGTGATTTTATTTTCTGTTATGAATTTTTCAAAAATGTAAAATGTTCAAATTCTTAAATTTCAACATAAAAGAATTCATAATTTAACTGAAACCAAGTACTTATTAATTTATAACGATTGTTTATAGTTTAATTTATAATAAATAATGATTGCTGAACGAAATTCATGACTACTTCATGTGTTCGTTTTGAGTTGAAAAATTTTCATTTTGAATTGAAAATTTTTTAATTTTTTCGAGATGAAAGTAATTCAAAAGCCTTTTTAACATTTTTACTTTATTAGAATTTAATAAATCTTTATTTTATTCAGTAAATCTCTTATTTTTTTCTCCCAATTTAACAGTTCATATTTTCTTACTAACAAAATCGCGCCTGCAAGACTTCTTGCCGAAACCACGTCCACTGCTATTTCAAATAATCAATAGCCATAGTATTACTTGTACACTATGAATCTAAAAGTTTGTGTCAATTTCTTTGAATATCTGATCTCTAAATTAGAGAAGTTCAAAAAAATATTAAAACTTCTTAACTCCTGTTTTCATTTGGCATTTTACGGACAAAGCACAAAGCAAATTAACCAATGAAAGCACAAAAAAGCAGTATCGATCGAAAAATTCGAAAAATTCATCGACAGATTAGCTTTCCGTTTTTTCCTTAAAATTACCAAATAAAAAGGGGGTATCAGCAATTTTGTTTTATCCCTATCTTACTCAGAGATGGACTCGGGAAGTACCCTAGATTAGGATTTGGGGGAAGGTCTAAAATTGTTAAGTTTGTTTTTTTAATCTTAGCTGGTTGTTCTCAATGCTTTTTTTGGGTTTTCTGCGAAGGGGGGGGGGTACGTCCACCTAAGATTTATGGCGTTTGGTTTTCAGTTTACGCTTTGAAATAGTTATTTTTTGTGTCAAATTGAGTGTCCTCGTAAATACGTTTTAGAAAATAAAGTACTTGTCGTGGCAATACAGAAAAGAGCATTTTTATAAGCTGAAAACATATTGTACTTCATAGCTTAAGAAGGTTTAAGAAGGTTTAAGAAGGTTTAGCTTCCCTTTGAAGGTTGTCTTGGGAATCAGCAGATTGTTAATAGGCTACTTATAATAGATTGTTAATAGGCTTTGTCAGGTTTAACTGACTAGTTTTGCATATATATTCTAACGATTCAACTTGGCAACACTGACGAATATGTGGTATTGTCTTAAAAACTTCAAACCTTTGAAACAACCAAAAGAAAAATCTTTAAAAATCGCGGTTTTCGGTTTTCATATATATAAAGACCTGAAATGGGTCCAGAAAAGGGAAGGAAATGTTTTGATTTTGAATTCTGTGGTACTTTAAGAACTTAAAAAGTCAGTAGCGATAAAAACGTTTCTTTTTTCTTTTCTAGCTTGCAAGTGAACGACCCAAAAATGAGCCGTGCCATGACAAATAAAATACAAAAGCAAGTTTTCAAATATTTTATAGTTTTGGATTTTGAAGCAACATGTATGAAAGACAGAAAGATCGAGCCTCAGGTAATAAAGTTTGAGGTCAATAGAATAGAATAGAATTTATTTGCGCTAAAAGCCTATAGGTCATGAAAAGATATATAAATAAAAGAACTATTACAAAGAAATTGCACAAATCCTAACCTAATCCTACAGAAATCTACTTCTATGATTCATCGCGAGACGAAGGAACCGTGCCAAGCTTCTGATACCCATAAAAACACATCCGCAGACACTATCACCAACCACTCAAAACCATAATCCCCCCCTACCAAACACTTCAAGTCTTCAAACACTCAGCTCCTCACATTCACAGATCAAGTGATAAACACTTTCATCTAAACCTCCACACATAGGACAAAAATAATGACCAGCCTTTGTCCTTTCCCTCCCGATAAACTTTCTCCTTTGGCCCATTGGAAAACTCTCAGCCCTCATTTCCATTAATAACTTTATTTCATTTTTATTCAAACCCACCTTAAAAAATAAAACTTCACCCCAAATCTCCTTCGACCAACAATAAAGACCCAGCGAATTCGAAAGCGAACGCTAGGCCTGCCATGCCTGTATTTCTTGGTCATGTAAAAGCCTTTCAATGAATCTACTTACTTGGTCCCCCATATCCTCGAGCCCTAAACCTTTCCCCCACACATGGCTTAGTCCACACTGATCTAATACACTCTTCATTTAGTGTGGCCACCCCCTGCCTGAGCTGTCCTTCAACATTTCTAAATAAGCCGCCTTCATCACCCGTACCCTAGGCACCAGTAAAGTTTTTTCACAAGGCCTAACCATGTTAATTAGCCTACGACTTCTTAAAGAAAATAAACCTAAATCACCTTTGACTACTAAACTATTTTTATCCTTATTTATCCCTAGCCATCTCTTATAATATCCTAATAGCACTGTTTCTAGCCTATCTCCCTTCACATACCCCCAAACCTCAGAACCATAGTGCATTGCGCCTAAGATTTTAGCCCTAAAAACCTCTTTAACTACTTGGATCTTTTTAATATGCCTAAGCTGACTTCTTAATACCATTAATTACAAAACTTTTTCCACAAAATAAGTTTTTCAAAGAAAAGTAAAGAACTCCATTAAACAAAAAATGAGCAAAACTAAAATCAAATAATCTACCAAGCGTGAAACTGCCACAAATCAGCATTGATAAACAAATAAAACCCAAACCGAACAGAAATTACAATGATTAACCGAGTCAAACTCAAAACGAGCAGAAATTAACACAAGGTGGGCGCAAAACCCCTATGCCTTCCCAAGACCAGAACAAAATTTGCACTTTACTGAAAAATATAAATGTTTTTACTTTTAGAACTTTAATAAATCAAATAATATTAACATTTTGATTACTAAATATCAGTATATGTATATTAAACTGACAATGCACTTTCATTTGTATTTTTTCAGTAAAGTGCAAATTTTGTTCTGGCCTTGGGAAGGCATAGGAGTTTTGCGCCCAACTTATGTTGGGTGCAAAGGGCTACTACCCTTTTTAATAGTCGAAATAGATTGGAGGGCAACTAGCTCCCCCCCATACCCATCATTCCCTCAGACACATCCAATAAAAATTTTGAGATAGCCATTTTGTTCAGGGTAGTTGATATCCAGATAGAAAACATATTTTTAGGGAGGACACTCACCCACAACCCTCAGGGCAAGGATTATAAGTTATGCCCTGGGGGCATGTAAGGTTTTTATTGAAATCTTTGTCGTAGAAACTTGAAAAAGGACTCATTCGATTTGAAATTCAAAGGACCAGTACCGTTTTTAACAGTCAAAAGTGATTTGAGGGCAACTAAACCCCTTCTCTCGCCCACCTTTACCCAAAACACATCCAATCAAAATTTTTAGATAGCCATTTTATTCAACGTAGTTAAAAGTTTTGGAAGTTAGGTCTTTAAGGATGATAACCCCTCCCCCCACAGCTTTCAGGGCAGGGGTTGTAAGTTATGCCCTGGGGGCATATAAAGTTTTTATTGAAAGCGTTGTCGTAGAAACTTCAAAAGGGCTCATTCAATTGAAAATTGGAAGGGCTAGTGCCTTTTTTAATAGTTGAAAGGGATTGGATAGCGACGCCCACCATTTTCCAAAACACATCCAATCAAATTTTGAGATATCCATTTTGTTCAACGTAGTTGAAAGTTCTGGAGATTAGGTCTTTTAGGATGACAAACCCCTCAGAGCCCTCAGTGCAAGGGTTGTAAGTTATGCCCTGGGGGCATATAAAGTTTATATAGAAAGTTGTTATATATGATTTATTAAACAGATTTTAGTCTTCCTCAAATCCAATTTTTATATTTTTAAAAACTAAATGTTGACTTAAGATAAAATGGAAATGCACTGTGATAATGCTCATTCCCAATAAGGCATCTCAGCAGTATCCCAAGAACGACTGAGGGTATTATGTTCAAACGTTCGGGGCTACTTCTGCCTTAAAATTTAACCAAATCCAAATAGCGTAAGTGTATCCAAGCTATCAAAGAAAGTAGACAGATTTTTTTCGAATGGTATCAAGTTTTCTATTACAGGTCAACTAGAGGAGTTACGAAACTAAATTAAACAGCACTATTTGTGTCCAGATTTTTAAAAGGGTGTATGCTGTTAAAAATTGCTGAAAATCTTTCTCCGGCATACAAATAGCAGGCCAAACTATAAAGTCTTAAAAACCGAAAAGATTTAAAGTATTATTTTCTTTTTCCCTGAAAAGACTATGTCAATATAAAACGAACAGAAATTAATTAAAATTTTTTTTTTACAAAATAAGTTTTTCACAGAAAAGTAAAGAACTCCATTAAACAAGAATGAGCAAAACTAAAATCAAATAATCTACCAAGCGTGAAACTACCACAAATCAGCATTGATAAATAAATGAAACCCAAAACGAACAGAAATTACAATGATTAACCGAGTCAAACTCAAAACGAGCAGAAATTAACATAAGTTGGGCACAAAACCCCTATGCCTTCCCAAGGCCAGAACAAAATTTGCACTTTACTGAAAAAATACAAATGAAAGTACATTGTCAGTTTAATATACATATACTGATATTTAGTGATCAAAATGTTAATATTATTTGATTTATTAAAGTTATAAAAGTAAAAACATTTATATTTTTCAGTAAAGTGCAAATTTTGCACTAGTTGCGCTAGTTGCCCTCCAATCACTTTCGACTATTAGAAAGGGTACTAGCCCTTTGAATTTCAAATCGAATTAACCTTTTTTGAAGTTTCTACGACAACACCTTCTATAAAAACCTTATATACCCCAAGGGTATAACTTAAAACCCTTGGCCCGAGGGTTGTAGGGAAGTGTCCTCCTCAAAAACATATTTTCTATCTGGAAATCAACTACGCTGAACAAAATGGCTATCTCAAATTTTGATTGGATGTGTTTGGGGGAATGATGGGCGCGGGGGAGGGGGCTAGTTGCCCTCCAATCACGTTCAACTATTAAAACGGGCACTATCCCATTGAATTTCCAATCGAATGAGCCTTTTTTGAAGTTTCTACGAATACGCCTTCTATAAAATCCTTATATGCCCCCAGGGCATAACTTAAAACCCTTGCCCTGAGGGTTGTGGGGGAGTGTCTTCCTCAAAAAGATATTTTCTATCTGGAAATCAACTTCGTTGAACAAAATGGCTATATCAAAATTTTGATTGGATGTGTTTGGGGGAATGATGGGCGTGGGGGGGCTAGTTGCCCTCCAATCACTTTCGATTATTAAAAACTGCACTAGCCCTTTGAATTTTCCAATCGATAGAGCCTTTTTTGAAGTTTCTACGACAACGCCTTCTATAAAAAAGGGCATAACTTGAAACCCCTGCCCCGAGGGTTGTGGGGGAGTGTCCTACACAAAAAGATATTTTCTATCTGGAAATCAACTACGCTGAAAAAAATGGCTATCTCAAAATTTTATTGGATGTATTTGGGGGAATGATGGGCGTGGGGGAGGGCTAGTTGCCCTCCAATCACTTTCGACTAATAAAAAGAGCACTAGACCTTTGAATTTCCAATCGAATGAGCCTTTTTTGAAGTTTCTACTACAACGCCTTCTATAAAAAACCTTATATGCCCTCAGGGCATAACTGAAAACCCTTGCCCCGTTGGTTTTGGGGGATTGTCCTCCTCAAAAAAATGTTTTCTATCTGGAAATCAACTACGCTGAACAAAGTGGCTATCTCAAAATTTTGATTGGATGTGTTTGGGGGAATGATGGACGTGGGGGGGCAAGTTGCCCTCCAATCACTTTCGACTATTAAAAAGGGCACTAGCCACTCCAATTTCCAATCGAATGAGCCCTTTTCGAACTTTCTAGGACAACTCCTTCGATACGAAGTGCCCGGGTATGGAGAAAAAACAACACATTGTGCCCACATTGTTCTTTACTTAGACAGCGCTAGCGCGCTGCCTATTATATTACAACATGCCTTACCTTTTTCGATCCTACTTTCTATATGGGTAATAAATATGCCAAAGTTGTGCCAAAGCCAATAATGTCAAAGTTGAAGTACCAAGGACAGTGAAAATAAGCTTTTTATTATTTTATTTGGTTAAGTGAAGACACTTTACCCCCCTCTCCCCCTTAACATGCAAATATACACCCTGAGTGGTATATATGCAACGGATTTTCCATTATTTTGAAAAAAAAAAATGTTAACTCAGTTTGAAAAAAATCGTTACTTACGGAGAATTCAGTGCATGCATAGAATTCAGAGTGTGTATTTGCACAATATAGGAGAGTTAGAGTTCACTTCTAATGCAAATGAATGTTATATTTGGATTTAGGGTGAAATTATGATTCTAAAGATATGCCTATTTCTTAGCTATCTCATTATTGAGTTAATCAGAAAATTTACCGAAACTGCTATGAAGATTATATTCTGCAAAATCTCTAAAATGCGACTGACATGGTTTGCACTGGTCTCAACGAGACCGGCGTCTAAGTCGCCTTCTCGAATACTGAGTTGTTTTTTTACGGTTCGTCTCACCAAGCTCCCATAACTTATTGATGGTAGTTCATCAACAATTCCGACATAGTTTTCTCTGAGCTACTTAGGTCTCCAATTTGACTACACTTTTAAGGCTACTGAAACACTTGCTAACTCAGTGTTGAAAGAAAAGCTGAAAAAATCGCAAGAGATGCGTGCCCGAGCTATAGTCCAGTTTTACAAGATGACTCTTCGCAGAGGTTTTACCAATTTTTTCGCCCCACATGTCTTCTTTCTGCTAACACTATTGTGTTTCTTCATATTTTCTTAACGGGAGAGAGTCCGGTCTATATTCTACTGCTTTTGCAAAATTTCATTTCCACCTGCCGCTTTGAACCCATAACATTTTCAACAGATAGGGTATTTTTATATTTCTGCAAAAATATTATTATATTTGGAAGGAGCCTTCTGCTATATTACAGTACGATTTCTATCTTTTTAAAATGAAATCAATTTCAGAATTTCCTGCTTCTCCTTAAGAGTATTCGTCAATTTCAGTTACAAATAAAAATCTGAGGAAAGGTTCTTGGTTCTTGTTTTAGTTCCAACACATGGATGTCGTTTGGGGGGGGGAGGGGGCAGTTCCACCCCAAATAATGTGAAGAATAAAATTATTATATATTCAATGCCCCTTGACTATCCGGATATGGACCCCTCTTGCCCCCCCCCAGTAAAAATGCTGGGGCGCTGCTCTTGTCGTAGAAACTTTGGAGGAAGCTCATTTGTTTGGAATTTGTAAAGTCCACTGCCCTTTCTAAAAGGGCAAAGAGATTGGAGGTTTACCAACACCCATGTCACTCCGCCTTTTAGTTGCCTCTCTCCTCTGAACCCCCAAAGACATATGACCAAAGTTTTTAGTTCAAAAGGCTAAAGGTATTAAGTTGAAACTGTCAGGGAATGTTAAGGGGAGTATTGAACTAAATGAAAAGACACTATGTGCATTATTGTTATCAAAATAGCACATGTGTAACACCTAAGGAGCAGCTAAGGGCATTAAGTTGAAACTTTCAGAGAAAGTTGGGGGTATTTTGAACTTAATCAAAAGAAACTCCGGTTGTCAAAAGAGCATATATGCAATATCTCAGGTATGGTTAAGGGTATTATGTCGAAATTTTCAGAGATTGCGGAGGAAGATGTTGAACTAAATCCAAAAACACTATTTGCATTAGGATTTTCAAAATAGATTATCTGCAATATCTCAGGGACGGATAAGCTATTAATTTGAAACTTCCAGAAAATATTGAGGGGGATGTTGAACTAAATCAAAACTCACTTTGTACATCCAGGTCGTCAAAAAGGCGCGTCTGCAATATCTCATGAGTATTTTGCAGATACGCCCTGCAATGTTAAGGGTATTAAGTTGAAACTTTCAGGGAAAGTTGAAAGGAACGTCAATCTAAATCAAAAGACTCTATGTGCATCCAGGTACGACCAAGGTTATAAAGTAATGGCCTAAGGAATCAGTCTGAAACTTTGGGGGGATATTGGACAGGGAGACCAAGTAGATTTAAAATTTTGAATTGAAGTTCTAAAGGGGGTTATCAAGGACACAAAGTGTTTGCAAAGAATATAGTTGCGTTGATTCATAGTGTGAAATATCTAAAAAAAATATATTATTTTGTTCTGCATAAAATTTCAGACCCTGAATACTCGGAAACAAATTTGGTTTCGTTGACTCTTGACATCCTGTTGTTATTGTTTTCTTTTTAGAACAACAAATCCGAACTGTTTTTAATAAGTGACCTCAAAAACTATTTATTTAAACAAAAAAACATAGCTAAAACAAAATATAACAAAAAAAGATTAATATAATGAAATGGTAAATCAATATTCGTCTGTAGTCAAGGTTGTAACATGATTGCTTCAGATTTTTATTCCATTTATTTGAATGATATTCCCCCTACCCAGACAACCAAATTTCTATATTTCAATTATTATTAAAATTTGTTCCAAATTTTTTACAAAACATATGTATTAAAACAAAATCTTGATTTTTAAGGAGGAAAACCGAGAAACGCTTTACAAATATTCCTTTTAGTAACCAATTAAAAAGCAATGTTAATTAAAACGGATAGAAATTAAGCTAGAATTTTTTTTCCAGAAAGAAGTTTTCGAAGGAAAAGTAAAGAGCTAGATTAAATCAAAGATGATCAGAAATAAAGTCACGAAATAATTGAAGCTTAAGAAAAACAGGAATCACTATCAATATATAGATGAGACCTAAAGCAGACAGAAATTACAACGAAAATCAAGTTGGCCTAAAAATGAACAAAAATTACCACAAACAGGTGAAGGGCTAACTAATCCTTCTAAAGACCTGAGCGTCATCAGTGCTTTACTGAAACAATCTACCATCATTAGTCCTTTTCAGTAGTCTTGGCTATTGCGTTGATTTTTTTTTATGGGTGTTCTCACTTAATGTTATGCTTACTAAAGTGTAGAATCCTTATGACTCTAATCAAGATGGGGCTTAAATTTTATTTTCTTACGCTAAACATACAAGCTCTTTGAAATTAGTTTACAGACCACTAGTCCTATAGGCACCTTTTCCTTGATTTGAATAAAAACTTTTTTAAATTCATTGCTTTGACTTGTCTCAGAAACATCTATTCGGAAGTTACGACTCGTAAAAACGCAATAAAAATGAATTAAACAAATTTTTGATAAGTTTTTTCAAGTTTTTGTACCACCCCCCTCCCGAAAAAGTCCTGGATGCGTTCTTGTTCGTAACATGTAAAAATATATTTTACACGTTATGATTAAATAAATATATTTTTAATAAAAATATAATATATAAAATATATTCCATAATTATAATTTACCTTTTTCTTTATTTTGGGCTGAATGTTTTGAAGTGCATATGTTACTTTAGTTGATTTTATATATTTTTTTTAATGGGCGTAATTTATGAAATTTTTGTTTTTGTTGTTTTTCGGGAAATGGTAATTTATGAAATTTGTTTTTGTTGCGTAATTTATGAAATTTATGTATTGGCCTAGTTGAGAGACAAGCTATTTAAGCAGCTTGGAAAAAACCGACTGTATGGTAAACATTTTCCCTAAAATCGGAGCGAGTGGAATCAAGTGCTGAACAGCTCCAAGTTCAAAGATGAGAACGTGAAGTGTAACATATCTCCTTCACGATGGGTTTTCACATTATTCAAGGATTTTTTCGAACGTAAATTTCTCAGTGCATGCGGTATATTCGAAATTACTTAACATATGTCTGCCAAATTCTCTTATACAGGGAATGTTATCCCGATTTCTTACGATCTTGTAGTCAAGTCAGTTAAACGTCTTAAAACAAAATCTATTGATATCGATGGTATTTGCGCCCAAAGTGTACTTCCTGATTCAAAAGAGCTAATGTTCCATTTGCAGTTGCTTTTTCAGATGTGTTTATGTGTTTTCATTGTACCGGATAGCTTCCTCTGTGGATCTGTTACATCGATTAATTAAAAAAAACTTTTTCCACAAAATAAGTTTTTGAAAGAAAAGTAAAAGAACTCCATTAAACCAAAAATGAGCAAAAATAAAATCAAACAATCTACCAAGCGTGAAACTACCACAAATCAGCACCGATAAATAAATGAAACCCAAAACGAACAGAAATTACAATAAATAACCAAGTCAAACTCAAAACAATCACAAATTAACATGAATTGGCTCAAAACCCCTAAGCCTTCTCAAGGCCAGAACATAATTTGCACTTTACTGAGAAAATATAAATGTTTTTACTTCTATAACGTTAGGAGGGTGTATCTATGGAATTTTCCCACTTTATGTTCCTTGGCAGCTTTCCAAGGCAGATTACCAGACTGGTTATTGCTATTGATATCACAGTTTGACGTGTTTGGGGAGATTACGTTCCTTGGCACCTTTTCAGAGCATGTACTTATGCAACGTGATTAAACACGCTTTTACAATCGGAATTCATTGATTGACATTTGCAAAAAAGGGGTAATTAGTGATTGGATAATTTTTTTAACTTGAAATCTCTGAATAAAATATTTTTTGGAGCATGTACTTGACGATGGAGAAAAAGGGTTAAAGTGATTAGCAATTACGAGCGGGGATTCCCCGCTGTTTTTTTTTTAAATCGAAAACTAGAGATTGTCAAATTGCGTATTTAGGAATTGTATTGATTGACATTTTTGCAAAAAGGGATAAGGAATTCGCAAATTGGACACTATGAACGATATTAATTAATGTTTTGAATAATAGGAGTGTGATTGATTCTAATTAGTGATTGGATAATTTTTTAACATGAAATCTCTGAATAAAATATTTTTTGGGGGAGATGGGTTGATTGTGTACTGTATAATACACAAGTGATGTTTGGACAGTGTTGTCAATTCAAAATAGAGTTGAACGTTATAGTATACTAAATAGTTGATTCTAAGAGAGGTGTAGATGGCAAGAAAAGAATTTTAATAATGAAATTCAGAACAA
>JAQQPU010008507.1:18709-35460 GCA_029168905.1 Artemia sp. Kazakhstan ARC1039 | reverse complement strand
AATTCCGTGGCGCTCAAATGGGAAAGCGCTCAAATGGGAACACCCCGTTTTAGTTCGTATTAAAAACATGTTATATTTGTGCTTGCGCTCTATGATTGGCTAAGAGAAATTCTTCTGTTTCTTCTGAAGTTTGTTTGAGCCAATGACCTTTTTATTTAGCTTCTTTTAGCAGATGGCGAAAATCACGTTTGAGAAGCTTTATAAAGTTTCTGGATCGAGTTTATACAGTATTCTAGTAAGGTAATTTTTATTATCAGTACTTTGATTTAGAAAAGATTAAAGGAATGATACTACCGCACTTTCTTCTGTTATTCCAAACAAGAGAAGTACGTTAAGGAATTAATACTATTTTTTTGTTTTACTATAATACGTATATACAAAGCATAAACTGTACAAATTTTTTAATGTCTTTCACATTTAAACATTAAAAAAACCTTTTAAATTTTTTAACTTTTCTAACTTTAAGAAATTAATAATCAATTAAGATTTTAAGGAATAAATATCAGCATATGTATATTAAACCGACAATGCAGATTTTTTTCAGTAAATTCATTTGAATTTTTTTCTGTACAGTACAACTTATATTCTGGCTTTTAGAAAGCTTGGGGTTTATAACCATACTCATGTTAATTTCTGCACGCTTTGAGTTTTACTCTTATTTATTATAATTTCTGTTTGTTTTGGGTTTCATTTATTTATTGATACTGATTCATGATAGTTAGATTATTTGATTTTATTTTCGTTCATTTTGGTTTAATGGAGTTCTTAACTTCTTTTAAAAAATTATTTTATTGAAAAAGTTTTTTTTTTAATTAATTATAGTTATAGAACAGAATGTGTCTCTTCACTACCATAGCTCAAAGTTAGCATGGGCGTGTAAGTATTGAAAAATAACTGAAGAGATAATCCGAGGAACTACAAAAACAGCAGCAACAACAAATCAAAATAGCAAGTACTATTTCCAATCCAAATGTCAAAATGTCAAAAACAGTGACATTTGACTCTCAAAATACCAAAATATCAATAGATTTCAAATGCCCAATATAAAATGTCAAAGAAAATGTGAAATACTGCACAATACTGCACAAAGGAACTTCGACATCTTTTTGTCGCCAAAGTGAAATCGTCTTGAAGTTAAAACACAAGGTGTATTTTTCGTCATCATATATTCAAGGAGGTCAGATGAAGCTGATTTTGGCCATCTGAATAAGCATTATACTAAAATTGGTAAGCAAACCCTTAGTAGAAAGGAAGCTAAATCTAAAGCTTAAAATGAAAAGGATTCGAAAATTTTCAAGCTTTGAGAGTTAGTTACTGGTTATGATGGTGAAAGTTGCAAATTTAAAAAAAAATTATATTAATTGAAGATAAGGTACTTGTCTATTACAGATAAGGTACTTGTCTATTACACGGACCACACTCAAGTTATTGATCTGAGTAATAAAGTAGTAATAATAATATAAGACCGGTCTCTTTGTCTGCATTTGGAGATAATTAGCTTAGTCTCAGCGATAAAAACTTTGTATGCAGCAGTGTTTCCATTCTAGGGATTTCCCCCTAAAATGGGGATTTTTGAGGTCTTTTAAGGGTGAACTTTTTCATTTAGGGATTTGGGGATTTTTAGGGATTTTTACAAGTCTTCAGAATTTTTTAAGGAATTTCTAGGGTTTCGGCCCTAGAAAATCCTCTTCCGACCCAAAAAAGGAAAAATGGGGAGGAAGTAGTTTTCCGTCCCATTTTTCCAGAAATTCTGGACGCGCTATAAAGGGAGTTAAGGATCTTTTGCGCAGTCGAATCGGAAGCGCGTTATGGTGCTATGTTTAAATGCTTGCCTATTCTGGATAGAGCCTTCTAAGACCAAAACCAGGAAAGAACAATTCAAAACTGGAAGACCAGCGGTTCATAACTTTGCTCCAAGTTTTAGGGAAAGTATATGAACGACTTGTTAAGAAAAGACTTAACTATGAAGTAGAAAAAAGGGGCGGCCTTAAAGATATACAATGCGGCTTCAGGAAAAACAAAAGTACCATAGAAAATTTGCTTTGCTTTAAACAGGATGCTTTATATGCTCTCCAGAATGGACTTGTAATGATTGAAGTTTTCCTTGACGTCAAGGACGCGTTTGATAACATTGTACATAGACAAATATTGTCAGTAATAATTGAGGCTGGAATTAGAGGTAGAATGTTGCTGCTAAGTAAAAATTATCTTGAAGACCGAGTAGTGACAATGAGAGTAGGAAATACAATGTCAACAGCCCTAGTAAGAGGAAGAAGGGGAGTACCTCAAGGGTCAGCCTTAGGACCTGATTTTTACAATATGGGAGAGTATAATATCCCTATTGGAGAAGGAGATTCAAACGCGGGAATTTTCGCTGATGATAACACTTTGTGGGTTACGGCAAGGACATTGGAAGAGGGAATCAAAGCTATTTCAGAAGTATTAGTGCAAGTTGAAAACTGGGCGACTGATATTGATCTCAAATTTTCAACACATAAAACAAAAGCCATGTTAATAACTCGGAAGAAAATGAAAGTTACCCCAATAATTAGATTTTATGGCCAGCAGATTGAGTTTGTGAGTGAAGCAAAGTTCCTGGGTATGAATATAGAGAAAAATTTGAATTGGAAACCACATATTGAAATGACCAAGGCTGCTTGCGTTAAAAAGGCTGAATCTTATGAAGATGCTTACAACTGTTAGCTGGGGACAAAATCCTAGTTTTATGATGGAGTTTTTTATAAAATATATTAGGTCTAAGATAGAATATGCTTCCGTGATTTATTCCTCAGGCAGTGACACAACCCTAGTAAAGTTGAATTCCGTACAGAATGCAGCTATACGCATTGCCTTTGCAGCCAGAAAGACTACCCCTATTGCGTTTTTAATGTCAGAGTCAGGACTTGAAAGCCTGGAAACCAGGAGAAAGGTAAATGTCCTGAAATATATCAAAAAATTGTGGACAACAGATAATACAAACCCAGTTAGATCAAGAATTCTGATCGATTTGAGATTCGGCCTCTCCCAGGCCACTCAGCGCGTCCCAAGGTGGCGGATAGGGGAACTTCCTGTATATATGCAGGGCACCTCCCCGTAGGGAGGCGCGGACCAAGGGAGGACCTGGTCTCTGGGGGGTCTTGAAATATAGCTGGAGCACCCACGTCTGGGGGCCATAAGTTCAGGCGGAGGAGATGGAAGGACCCTCTGATGTGCACTGGGCAGGGCCCATCGGCGTATGGATACGTCCCGCCAGTCACAAAACTTCTCCCAGCAATGGGAAAATTGCAGGTGATGCAGGACGCCAGAAGGGCGCATTATCGGTAGTAGATATAGCCAGCCCCTGCTAGGGATGGAGAGGAGTGGCTTACCGCCGTCCTGAAATTAGCCAAGAAACCTTCTTTCCTATAAAATATGAAGTACAAACGATATAGAACGAGAACCAATACTACCGCGTCCGGGGCAACCGACGAAGTTACCGTGTCCGGGGCAACCGACGAAGTTATCACGTCCGGGGCAACCGACGAAGTTACCGCGTCCGGGGCAACCGACGAAGTTACCGCGTCTGGGGCAACCGACAAAGTTACCGCGTCCGGGGCAACCGACGAACTGACAACCCAGAATCTCCCTTTAACAATGTTGACAAGTCCAAAACCGGAGGCTATGCTTTCTCCTAAATTGATTTTATTTGTTGGAACCCTGAAAGTTAGGACGCTTGCTAAACAAGGCAAAATAGATCTTGTCCTAAATGAACTAAACTGATATAAATGGGATATTGTGGGACTTTCAGAAACACATCTCCCTAGCACCGGCGAAGAAAGGATCGGCAACACTAGTCTGATAGTGTCTGGGAGAACCGATGGCGTCCATCGCCAAGGTGTTGGCTTTTTGATGTCGACTAAGGCACGAAGATCCCTGATTCCGTAACTCCTGTGTCAGAACGGTTGATTATGATACGAATGAAAGGATCACCGATCAACATCACGATCATACAAGTCTACGCTCCTGACTGCAGCAAACCAGATGAAGAGTCTGACAATTTCTACCTTCAACTGCAAATCCTAATTGACGCAGTTCCTAAAAAAGACCTTATTGTTGTCATTGGCGACTTCAATGCTATTAATGGTAACGATTCTGCTCGAAATGAAGATGTTATGGGTAAATTTGGCCTTGGACGACTTAACAAGAGGGGCGAACGCCTCATTGAATTTTGCAGAGACAGTGATCTAGCCATTACCAATACTCTCTTCAAACATAGAGAACGTCGTAAGGTGACATGGACTTCGCCGGATGGAAAAACCCGTAATCTTATTGATTACGTGCTCGTCTCTAGGCGGTGGAAATCATATGTGCTAGATACTGTCATTCTCGCAGGTGGTGATTTCGACAGCGACCATTCCCTGGTCATGTCTGCACTAAAGATACGCCTGAAATCTTCCGCAAAGCTGAATAATAGACCCGATCGTTTCAACACACATCTTCTCAAAGACCCTCAAACTCGCCAAACCTACATCGATGAACTGTCTACTCAACTATTGGACCTTCTTTCTAATATTCCTGTAACTCTATCTAAATAGGATATCGAAAAACTGGTCACAGACTCCTCTAAGATCATCAGCAAAGTAGCGATGTCTGCCTTAGGAACCAAAAAGGGTCATAAAAAGCCTTGGATAACGAACGAAATCATTTTATTATGTGCTGAGAAACGAAAACACAATAACAGGTCAGACAGAGAGAGCAGGGACAGATATAAGCAGTTGAAGCGTGCTGTAGAAAAAGCCACCCGTAGAGCTCATCGCACCTACATTAAAGACAAATGTGAACAGTGTGAGGCTGATTTTAAGAGAGGCGATTCATACTTCATGTATAAGAGAGTTTGTGAGCTAACAAGCAAGAAAAGCCTCAGTTCTTGTGCACTGCTAGATAAAAATGGCTCTCAGATACAAAGCACAGAAGGTATCCGATCGAGATGGATGGAGCATTTCAAAGAAAAGCTTAATCCTGATATCTTTCCAAACCCTGCTGTCCTGGACCTCTTTCCTGTTACTGTCTCAGACCCCAGCCCACCTCCTCTCCGTTCTGAGGTTGAGGATGCCATCCAAGCGCTGAAGACTAACAAGGCCCCTGGCCCGGACGGGATACAGGCAGAACTGCTGAAAGTCCGGTGTGAACCTCTTATAGATCTTTTCCGCAAGATTGTACCCGGTGCCTGGCAAAAGAGTCATTTCCCAACTTCTTGGTGCGAAGCCACAATTGTTCCACTACGCAAGAAGGGGTCAAAGGCAGTATGTGATAATTACCGTCCCGAGGATCTACAAGCCGTTGCTAACGACGTCTTCGAAGCCACTAGTTCTTTTGGAATGATCATAAATGTATCAAAAACAAAGGCTATTGGTTGACGAGGTCCCTTACCTCGGTAGTCTGATCACCAGCGACAACAGTCTATCAAAAGACATTAAAAGACGTCACGCCCTCGCGAGTTCCAGTTTCAAGGCCCTTATGCCCATATGGCGAAGCAAGGATTTGTCTCTGCGGCTTAAGACACGACGTTTTGATACCCTGATCATCCCCATCGCAATCTACTTATGTGAAACATGGACACTGAAGGTAAATGACAACCGTCGACTTGCAGCAGTTGAAACTAATTGCCTCCGCCACATCGGCGGGATCACTTACCTTGATAGAATCTCAAATGTCGAACTTCTCGAGCGCCTTAAAGTACAACAAACAATTCTCATGAAGATCCAGCTCCAGCAACTTCGATGGCTCGGTCACGTACAACGGATGAGTCGGTCCCGTCTCCCAAAAATCTCCTTCGAAGGCCAAATTCACGGTTCTCGTCCTCGTGGTCGTCCCCCAAAAAGGTGGAAGGAAAACTTTGCACCTCACCGCCTCTTGGACCTTCTTCGCCTAGCAGAAGACCGTAAAGCATACAAAAGGCACATCCACGCCGTTACGAAGAAAGAGGCCCCAAGACGACCTTCAAGGACGGATGGGACTTAAGTCAAGTAAGTAAGTCAAGTAGATCAAGAATAGTTAAACCAGGAGAAATTGTTACATCAAATAAGTTTAAAAAGAGAAACCAGGAAAATATCTTTGAAATGTCTTCTCGTATCAGTGAACAGTTTGGAGTGACACTAAAAATAACAGATATGTTAAAAGTTCCAGAAATTGCATTACCTGCTCCTTGGGAGACAATTAAGCTACAGTGCAATCTTAAGTTTGAAACGAATGGATACCATGATTCCAAGGTAAACTTTGAATTAATGATGGCAGAGAAATACAGGGGATTCCTTAATATATATACAGACGGATCTAAGAAAAGTAACCCAATTTCTGCAGTAGGGGCCGCCTTTGTCATTCCATTGATACAAGTGTCAAAGTCATTTAAACTGCATTCAGAGGCAACAATCTTCCAGGCTGAAGTAATAGCCATAGAGGAAGCAATTGTATTTGCTAAAGAAAATCTTAGCAACCAAAGAAACATTGTATTGTTGTCAGATTCAAAAAGTGCATTGGAGGCACTCGCCAATTTTGATCATAATGGGAAAATTTTAAGAGAAGTCGTATTGTGCTACACGGAAATAGTATCATTTATGTCAACAGCAAACATATGTCTTCAGTGGATCCCAGCCCATGTTCAGATTTTAGAGAATGAGAGTGCCGACACAGCTGCTAAAATGGCATGCGAAACAATAAATGTATTTACTAGTGGTTCAACTCCTAGATCTGCAATGCAATTAGATCAATTGATACAATCACTAAGAACGTAGGATTTTGAGGATAGCAGAAATCAATCCGGAAATTGGTTTGTTACCCGAAAAGTAGCAAGAAAGTTTGAGAGACATGTGTACCAAGGATTATGTACCAAGAGGGAAGATTAGCATTTCGTCTTAGATCAGGCCATGCAGATACAAAATTATACAGGGCAAAGTTTTATGGAGAGTCAAGTAACTGTCAGGTTTGTGACAAAGAAGAAAGTCTGGTACATCTTCTTATAGATTGTGATAAGTACACTCTCCAAAGACAGCATATCAACGCCTTTTTTCATGAAAGAAGAAAACAGTTGAGTGTAAATTTGATTTTGGGAGGATTTGCAAATGATAGTGACAATATACAAATCCTAAAGCTGGTTGTACAGTTTATAACTGCCATTGGGAGAGATAGGACGATGTGATGGGAAGAATAATTATGATTAATTAATGTGACAGAGCAGATTATTTATGATTGACTAACTAAAGTGGGATCCAGATTTATTGAAAGAAGACCCAAGTGACCGAGCAGTCAAGAGGGGTCTTTAATTCGTTCATCATCATCGAGCCTTCTAAGAGATCCTAATCCGACGACGACAACAACTTAATTGACCTAGAAGTCAAGAGAAGAGCGGTTGAAGTTCTTAAAAAAAGGCATTTAGTGGTATATTCACTGTTTTATAATAATATATATATATATAATTAGCATAATTATTTTTTTACAATTATCATAATTAATTGAATCAGTCTGTTTTGAATAAGTTCAAAACAGACTGATACAGACAGAAACAGACATAATTAATTGAATAAGTTCAGTAATTGAACTTAGCAATTAACAAAGAAATAAAAAAAAATGCACCTGAAAAAATTAGTACTTTCATCAGCCTTGTGCAAAAATTTAACTGCAGCCTCAAACAATTTGATTTTGCAACCTTGACAAAATGAAACTGCTGACATTTTGATAATAATGAATTGAATATCTTAAAATTTGAATTTTGGTAAAACCCAGTCTCCATTTGGTAGATTATGAAAATCTGTACTGCCAACCGGCAAATTTTATTTCAATGAAGACTTCTTTTCTGGAGACCTCCGAAATTCTTTTAACACTACTAATCATTTGAAGAAAACCTGGTAAAGGTGCAGACTAGAGACCCCTGCAGTCAAAGGTGCAGAGGTACTGCTCAATTTAACCAGTACATGCAGTAAGAAATTAATTGTTTATATCCTGCTTCTACTGATCAGCCCTCTGCACCTTTAGAGCCCTGTTAGAGCCCAATAGACCGAATAATATATAGTAAGAAATAAGATGTTTTTATCAGGAGTCCCTTTTATGCACCTTTACTGAAAACTTGGTTAGCCTCCCTACCTCTGCTTCTTGATCATTGAACTGCAATCAATAGCGCCCACTAATGACACCAAAAATTGTAAAAAAAAGTTTGGGATACCAGGTGATCTGTCACCTTTTACTAGTCATTTCAAACATTCTGTTCTTTCCATAGGATCATGAATTTCTTGTCAATAAAGGATTTTTTCATTTACAAGATGATTAGTTTAAGGTGATTGAAAGCCAGTTGATACTCATTGATAGCCCCCTGCCTGCTGTACTATATACCTGTAAAGTTGCCATATGAAACTAGGTTATTTTACTTTGCTTAAAAAAATTAACTTCAGAAAAGACAGAATGGAACAGCTACTGTATGTAAAAAGCTACCAAAAATTTCAGTCTCTTTTGTTCCTTAGAGGTTCTTTTTTTATAGATGTTCCTACAGCACCAAGGGGATAAAAGCCCGTTTTGTTGTATATAGCTATTTTTATAAGGAGGCAGCCTTGCTTGTTTAGCCTGCCTGCCTGCCAAGTGAAAGGCTGAGATACTATGCAATGTTGACATAGCATAGTTTATTTGTCATTGGAAATAAACTTAGCTTAATTTAACAGGGTGGCCCATAATCATAAGTCACCATAAATAGAAAAAACGGTTATGTTTGTATCAGAAATAATTCATAACATGATCTGCACTATTACCATTATGTTGGAAACACATTTCAATATGTTTCTCCCACTCTTGATGAACATAAATGAGCAAACCAATGATCTGCTGCAAAAACATAAGCATGTGTTCTATTTATGGTGACTTTTTTCATTCCTACTCAACTTTTACTTAAAGGACAGTAAAAGGAGTATGATTTGCTATGGAGCAAGGGGGATTGCTCTTCTAGGATATGGTGGTCAAAATAAACAAAATATAAAATTTATATGGCTGTATTAGTGTATCCAGTTGTAGTAGGGTCACACTGCTAATCACACCAACTTTAACAGTGCATGAAAGATATGTTTTATTTAGTTTCCAAGATTGTATCCCTGATGCCTGATATTTTTCAGATTAGTATGGGAGATAGCATTAGTGAAGAATTCAACTCTAGTGTTTTACCCTCCTCAAATTATACAACTCCTCCAAAGAAAAAACAGAAGAAACGTGAACCTGCACAAAATTCTACCACTCAGATTCAGTACTCTCAAAAGTTTGTTAACTCATGGATGAGTGACCCGCAATTGAAGGGATGGTTAAAAAAAAAGAAATCATATCTTGGATATTGTGGAGTATGCAATACTGATCTCAAGCTAGGAAAAAGCGGAAAATCAGAGCTTATAAAGCACTCCAACACAAAGAAGCATAAGTCAAACATTGAAGCAGAAGGGTCCACTTCAAATACTCTTGATAACTTTTTGCAAGGGGGATTCACTGACCAGACAAAGCTTCTTGAGGCCAGAATCTACACTTTTCTAGTTGAAAATGACTTGGCTATTTCTAAGGTCGAGCCTTTTGTAGCCTTTTTAAAAAAATTGCCTTCAAAGCAAGTAGTGGAGAATGTGCAACTCAAGAAACAGAAAGCTACCAATGTTATACGAACATGACTAAGTGGTTTTTATGAAGATCGTTTGATTGAAATCTTACGGAATCGCTGCTTCTCGATATGCATGCAAGAAACTGCCAAAATCCATGGAAGACATCTGTCGCTCCATATATAGTCACTTCACATATAGTCACAAGAGGCAACATGCTTTCCTTGAATTTCAGAAGTTCTACCAAGTCGACATGCATAAGATTCTGCAGGCAGGGCAGACTCGATGGTTTTCAGTCAAAGCTGCTTGTTCGAAAGTATGGGAAAGTATCATGGAACGGAAACAAAATCGAACAAGAGTAGAGGAAGCAAAGTCTCACCAATGTTGAAAATATTGAAAATATGGATGCGGTTACCTACTGGCGTTTGGTTTTTTCGAAGAAAAACTCCGCCGGGATCGAGGTATGCGCAAATCTAAAATTAGAAGTAATATTTGTGTTTACTCTTCCTTTCTCCAACGTTGTCGTCGAAAGGTTTTTTGGTGCAGTAAAAATCATAAAGACAGAAAGACGGAACTTGCTTAAAACGGAAACGTTACGTGGAATTCTGAAAACAAAATACGGTATGAAGCGGGCCCAAGAAAGTGCCACGTGTATTCGTGGAGACGAGCAGCTACTGCTGCACATGAAAAGAGTCAAGGCTTCAGCTACCATTGGAAAAAAGGATGAAGGTGTTGAATCTGATTCTGACTAGAAATACATTTTTCTTTATTTTTTTTTTAATGAATATAACTGGATTCTGAGGCAACTAATGGATTGTTCACATTGGTGTAATAACCAGTGTGACCTTACAGCCCAAATTGCCAAAAATAACCATATAAAATAAATATTGATTTGTTTTGACCACCATGTCCACGTGCTGACTCAACCAATTTAGCACTTTGATTGGTCATCTGTAACAGAAAACAGAATTCAAATCTATCTCTCTTACTCGTCTTACTACACCCTATACGTCTTACAACGCCTTATTGCACCTTACTACACGAATGTGAACAATTCCTAAGCATTGTTTTATTTTTTACCTTTTCTGTATTACTCAAAGTACATGTCAAGCAACTTTCTATCCTTAAAGTTCATATTTTTGTCATATTTTGACAGATCTGTTGACTGATATATTTTTTTTTGAAAAATTTTTATTAACACAAACACAAGTCAATATGAAAACAAGTCAAAGCAAAAATATTGCTTGAAAAAGCGACCATTTGGATATCATTCATGCGAATCCATCCAATGGGGGTGTTGCAAAAGTAGTAATAAAGAAGAAAAAAATAATGGCAAAGAAAAATAAATAAATAACATGTCCTCATATGGTCCGGAATCTGGCACCGGAATCTATCAATTAAAACCGAACTTAACTAGTCGATAATTAAGAAGCATTGTTTTAAACGTCAAAGGAACATATTTTGGTACAAGTAAATGGATCTAAGTTGCAAAATAAGTCGTCTTGAACAAATGCTATTAAAAGTCGTCATAACGAAGCTTTACTAGTGATTTGGAAAGAGGTCAGAAAATGGGGGAACCTGTAGGTATTTAGGTATTGAAAATGGGGTATTTCTAGGGATTTTCCACCAGCCTTTTAGGGATTTAAAAAAATATGAAGTGGAAACACTGGTATGCAGGCATATTTTAATTAATTAGTCAATACATAGAGTAGGTTAGGTATAAAATATAATGCGGTCTGGGCGGTCTGCTTTCCATAATTCTCTGTTGTTGTCATAATTTTGTTACTAAGGCAATGTAATTACATCGCATTTTGGTATATTTCATTGTAATTAACATAATTTCACTTTTTGAGTGTGGTCGGTATAACAGACTAGTACCGAAGATAAAAACAAATTAAGATGAAAATTCACACAGGTAATCTCTCCTGAAAAAAAAAGAAGGAAAAATTCAGCCAAAATACGAAAGTGGAAGGGTGAGATGGCTTCTCCTAAAAAAGAGCTCTTTGTTTGTAAGCTTTGACTATTGTTTTCCCCTTTCAAACAGAGTGGTTTTCATTGGCCCACGGTGATGGAAGCAATTACAATCGATCAGTTAGTCCAGAACTGATTCTCGCATCTTGTTGGTTCTTACGATATTTAGACGCCTCTGTTCTTCCAAAATGCATTATGTCCCCTTTTCTCTATCTTAGAAATAATTAGAAAATTTAGTTTTTGGTAAAAACTTTGTTTTTTGATGTCTTTCTTATTCCCAATAAAATAAATTCTACAAACAGGAGTTTGTTAATACAAATTTGAGAAAGTCAAAGCACATTTTTGACATTTTTGGCTTTTGAAAAAGTTAGGTTTGATGACATATCGTCTTTTTAAGTACCAGAGTCAATCGTTAAAATTTGGGTTGCATGTCTCTACTATTAAAGCTTTTAAGGCTAAATAAATTAAGAGTATTGCCTGAATAATTAATTGGTCATCTTTAATTTTAACTGAAATAGAGAATTTTACTAATTCCGAAGTTCTTTAGAATTTCCATAGAGATATATTGTTTGGTTTCTTTGCGACATATTTATTTTAAAACGAACTCCCTGCTTTGTGAGAACCAAAGAACCTAATGCTTTCAACCGCCTTACAGCTCTATTTTTATAATACGCTTTTTAGTGAAGTTCCAATGGATACTATAGAAACTAGAATGAATTATGATCTCCCTCCTCAAATGGAATTGACATATTTGTTTTTTTTATGGACAACATCCCTTGGGAAACCCTTTGAAATCTAGATGCAGCTTCTTAAAAAGCAATTTCTCAGGCACTGAGTACGGGATTTCTGCTCTTGTAGGTAATCTGACAGTACTGTGTTTCTGTGTGTTTACCGTATTGGCTTGGCAAATGGCATTAAAAGTAGGGATAGCTACTCGGACGAATGGTGGTGTATGTACTTGCAGAAAACAGCCGTTGACGGTACATTCAATTTCTAACTAAGAGGTTGTGAAGCTACCCAATCGGTTTTACAGCTCGCCCTCGTCATCTGATGCTAAATTCTTTGGAGTGCCAGTACGGTCTTAGGAGCTCCTGCAAAAAGCAGGTACTCCGCTCCTGGGAAGGACCTAATTCCTGGCTTATACAGAGGAATAATCAAACTGGAAAGTAACATGTTCGTAGAAAAACAATCACGCCCACCTGTTTCTTGCAGGAATATCAAGTCTGATTCAATCCGCAAGAGAGGTTTGAGGAGAAATGGATTCCCAACAGACGAGGTATATTGAATAATTTTTTTTTTTTTACATTAGTACTTCAAGCTCTTTTTTGAGAGATTCCTATTATTTTTTGTCTTATTTAATAGTACGGAAAGTAAGGGGTATCTACCCCCCCCCCCCCGTGAATTGAATACTAGTGAATAAATTTCAAACTTCATTAGCATAATGTCTTTCTTGGAAGATTCCTACTATTTTTTGCGTTGTTTAGTAATATGGAACGGGATGAGTATTGTGGAAAGGAAAGGGACCGCACATGATATGGTATTATGCATATTAATCACTCGGGCTACAGGAACGTCCTAAGCGAGGAGAGATCTGACTAGAAACTTGGGCTTCGGCTTTTCTTGAGATGATTCCTTCTCCTCGATCCTGTAGATTTCCACTGAAAGGGTGTCTTGGGAGCATAAACATCCCCCATTCTCAGGAAACGATCTATATACTGTCATTGGTGATGGTAAATATTACTTTATCTGTAATAAGACGGGGGTTTGTCTATTTTCGGATCCCAACGTTTGAGACTCGACTTGTCTAGTGTGCGTTCAAGGTTCTTTGGAGACATTTATTTCGAAGCCCAAGATCCGACATTTTTACTCAGCGTCAATATGCCATGATTTGGTTGCGTTTGTTGGAATTAAAAGAAAATTGCCAGAGATGAGTCTGAGTTTGACTTGAAGTGAGAAGATTTTCAATCACTACGTTCTCTTTCTCCTCTTCAAAGCTCATTTTGCTTGGCACATCCGAGATTCCACTTCTTTCTGCAATGAGCCAGTATTTATAATGTACCTTCAGCAGTGTTATCAAGCAAGGAGGTTGACTGTTCTAATGCCTCGCAGAGTGGCCAACTGGATTAATACATTTAAAAACACTAGAAAAAATATTTAACTGTTCTTTACCAAAATTATGTAAATCTTTATTAAAATTATATTCCCTGGTTGTAACCTAATAAATACATCTTATATTTTCAGACTAGCCTACTTCAATAATTGGTATGTTGACTACAACCCTGAGTCTCTTGCATTGGGAGAATTGCGTCAAAATTCCTACAACTCAATCATGGGGGACATATCTCAATTTGACCTTGTTGTACACCATACAAGATGGAACCGAAGCTTTTTAGAATCAAATTATAAAAGTGATCTTTCTGTAACTATTCTAAGAGACCCAGTCGATACATTTGAATCTGTTTTTCACTATGTTGAAATGCCGAAGTTTTACAATGTTTCCAGTTTTCAAGAATTTCTACAAAGGTTAGAAACTGGAAATGTTACCGATAGTCTAAGCATTAACCCCCATGGAAGAGCGTAAGTGTCTTCTAGCAATTTGTTTGTTTATTAATTAATTATTGATCTGTTTTAACAAAAGTAGTTTCATAATTAGCACCATTTATGCATGTATTGGAATATCGTATGCGAAGGAAGTAAGTCTGGCGAAGCATAGCAAAGCATAACTGTATGCTGTGTAAAAAAAAAAAACTCTTTGGTGTGGTATCCTTCTTGATATGTAAAAAAGAAATGGAGAGAAGATTAAAAATTAAATTATCTATTTACTCGAATTCGGTCAAAAGCGGTTATGCCTATATGGTCCTCCTATAACTCGAACTCTGCTCAACTCAACCCATTTAACTCCCCACCTGTCAACTTGACCCCTAGGTAAATCAACCCTCATTCTACTCAACCCCTAGACAATGCAATTCTCATTTAACTCAACCTTGAAGCAACTCAGCCCCGATTCAGTTAAACTCCTGAAAAAGGTGAAATTTGCTATGATTGACCATGTCCAAAAGAAACAACATAATAAAATAGAAGTAGTACTTTTAGATGCCTTAATTTTTTGCTCTTTCCAAATATTATGTTCACTTTTCTGAAAATATGCTTTCCCCCTGTTGATGCCAAATACAGCCCTAGGGTAGCCTATATAAACAAAACTAAAAGAAACCACTAAAACACTGAAATTCTTACTTTTTAATTGTAGTATGTTTCTATTAATCAGATTATCATGTTTTCTTTGATTTTAATCCGTATTTTAAATTATTTCAAATAATTTGTTTATTTGTATATATAATAATATCTTTATATTATGTTAAAATGTCTTGGTGGAAAGATTTTCACCGGGTCAAGAATTCGAGAAAACCGGTTTACAAATTAGACATGACGCATTACCAGGTGCAAAACATCAGAGAAACGTATTATTAGGGCTATTGGGAGATTCTCAGGGAGGGGGTGCGTTGTCAGAAAAGCCATCATGATATCTAGAAAGAGCATAAAATAAGAAATCTAGTTGGACGGCTTTTATTTTATTAGCAAGTTTCCTTTAGATGTGGTGAATAACAGCAGATTTACTGAATAAATTGAGTTGAATGGGGGTTTAGTTAAAAGGGGGTAGAAGTGTTTAAGGTTGAATTGAATCGGGATGGAATGGGGGCTGAGTTACATGGGGGATTGATTTAAACGGAGTTGATGGGGCTGATTTACATGAGTGTTGAATTGAATGGGGTTTAGTTTAAACGGGGTTGATTTTATATGGGAATAAATAAAAAAAAAACAAGTTTTTTCAACTGAAAGTAAGGAACGACCTTAAAACTTAAAACAAACAGAAATTATTCCGTATATGAAAGGGGCTGTCCCCTCCTCAACGCCTCGCTCTTTACGCTAAAGTGTTTATTGTTTAAAAAATAGAGTTGTGAGAAAGTCAAACTTTAGCGTAGAGAGCGAGACGTTGAGGAAGGGACAGCCCCTTTCATATACGGAATAATTTCTGTTCGTTTTAAGTTTTAACGTCGTTCCTTACTTTCAGTTGAAAAAACTTGTTTTTTATTTAATTTTTGAACGTTTTTGAATTAATGCAGGTTTTGATCTTGGCTCACCGTACATGAATAGTTAAAACAAAATGTGCATATTAATTTTACTTTTATTTGGTTAAATGGCTTTCTCGAAAATTGTTTAATTTTATTTACAAACGTTTTTATTATTAATAAATATACGTAACTTACGAATTGACTTCGTAACGAACTTCTATATTCATATATTTTTAATACGTATATTAGGAGGTTCGCCCCCTAGTCAATACCTTGCTCTTTAAGTGAAAGTTCGAATTTTGTTCCAATTCTTAAAAAATGACCGCTTTGTCACAAAGGCCGTTAATTAGAATAAATAGCTCTTATGAAAGTACTAAAAAATCTTTGGCTTAAAGAGCGAGGCATTGACTAGGGGGTGAACCCGATCATATATTTATGTTTTCTGTTCGTTTTAAGTTTTGATGTTGCTGCTGTTGCAGTTGAAAAACTTGTTTTTTTTTATATTTAATTTCTGATCTTTTTTTAAATAAGGCTGGTAAATCCGGCGTCCCCTTCATAGCAATGTCCCTTTCCCCATGAAAACTTCCGTCATGGAAAGATCCTCCCACATAACCCCCGACCCCCCCNTTTTTTTATATTTAATTTCTGATCTTTTTTTAAATAATGCTGGGAAGTCCGGCGCCCCCTTAATAGCAATGTTCCTTCCCCCATAAAAACTTCCTTCATGGAAGATCCTCCCACATAAACCCCGACCCACACCCCCTCCCCACTACCAGGATAAATCTCCCCGTAAAACGTCTGTATACTTCCCAATAACCAATACTATATGTTAACATTGGGTAAAGTTCATAACTTTCAGCCCTCGCCCCGGGAACTTCGGGGGATTAAGTCATCCTAAAAGACATACTTATAATATTTTCGAACATGCTGAACAAAATGGCTATCTCAAAATTTTGATCAGGTGAGTTTGGAAAAAATGAGCGTGGGAGGGGGCCTGGTTGCCCTCCATTGTTTTTGGTCACTTAAAAAGGACACTAGAACTTTTAATTTTCATTCCAATCAGCCAAGGCCGTATCCAGGGGGGGGGGAGTTACCCGGTTTGAACTTCTCCCCCCCCCCC
>JAQQPU010008506.1:13139-30698 GCA_029168905.1 Artemia sp. Kazakhstan ARC1039 | reverse complement strand
TTGTTTATCCAAGAGGCGAATTCAAGAAAGAGTTTGATACTTACTTATAGTTTTTTCATAATTTCTTGAATGAAATTTTTGTATTGTGTATTCATGAGGTGAATTCAAGAAAGAGTTTGTTGCTTACTTACAAATTTTTCATAGTTTCTCGAATGAAATTTCTGTATTGTGCATCCAAGAGGTGAATTCAAAAAAGAGCTTGTTACTTACTTACAATTTTTCATGATTTCTTAAATGAAATTTCTGCATTATGAATCCAATAGGTGATTTCAAGAAAGAGTTTGTTTCTTGCTTACAAATTTTTCATAATTTCTTGAATAAAATTTCTGTATTGTGTATCCAGGAGGTGAATTCAAGAAAGAGTTTTTTACTTACTTACAATTTTTTCATAATTTCTTGAATGAAATTTCTGTATTGTGTATCCAAGAGGTGAATTCAAAAAAGAGTTTGTTACTTACTTACAATTTTTCATGATGTCTTGAATGAAATTTCTGCATTGTGCATCAAAGAGGTGAATTCAAAAAAGAGCTTGTTACTTACTTACAATTTTTTCATGATTTCTTAAATGAAATAATCTGCATTGTGTATCCAAGAGGTGAATTCAAGAAAGATTTTGTTTCTTGCTTACAATTTTTTCATAATTTCTTGAATGAAATTTCTGTAATGTGTATCCAAGAGGTGAATTCAAGAAAGAGTTTTTTACTTACTTACAATTTTGTCATAATTTCTTGAATGAAATTTCTGTATTGTGTATCTAAGAGGTGAATTCAAAAAAGAGTTTGTTACTTAGAATTTTTTTCATAGTTTCTTGATTGAAATTTTTATATTGTGCATCCAAGAGGTGAAGTCAAAAAAGAGCTTGTTACTTACTTACAATTTTTCAGGATTTCTTAAATGAAACTTCTGCATTGTGTATTTAAGTGGGGAATTCAAGAAAGAGTTTGTTTCTTGCTTACAATTTTTTCATAATTTCTTGAATGAAATTTCTGTATTGTGTATCCAAGAGGTGAATTCAACAAAGATTTTTTACTTACTTACAATTTTTCATAATTTCTTGAATGAAATTTTTGTATTGTGTGTCCAAGAGGTGAATTCAAAAAAGAGTTTGTTACTTACTTGCAATTTTTCATGATGTCTTGAATGAAATTTCTGCATTGTGTATCCAAGAGGTGAATTCAAGAAAGAGTTTGTTACTTACTTTGTATTTTTTCACAGTTTCTCGAATGAAATTTGTGAATTCAAAAAAGAGTTTGTTACTTACTTACAATTTTTCATGATTTCTTGAATGATATTTCTGCATTGTGTATCCAAGAAGTGAATTCAAGAAAGAGTTTGTTACTTACTTACAATTTGTTCATAATTTCTCGAGTGAAATTTATGTATTATACATCCAAGAGGTGAATTCAGGAAAGAGTTTGTTACTTACTTACAATTTTTCATAGTTTCTTGATTGAAATTTCTGTATTGTGCATCCAAGAGGTGAATTCAAGAAACAGTTGGTTACTTATTTACAATTTTTTCGTTATTTCTTGAATGAAATTTTTGTATTGTGCATCCAAGAGGTCAATTCAATAAGGAGTTTGCTACTTAGTTACACTTTTTCATAATTTCTTGAATGAAATTTCTGTATTTTGTATCCAAGAGGCGAATTCAAGAAAGAATTTGATATTTACTTACAGTTTTTTCATAATTCCTTGAATGAAATTTCTGTATTTTGAATCCATGAGGTGAATTCAAGAAAGAGTTTTTTACTTACTTACAAGTTTTTCATAGTTTCTCGAATGAAATTTCTGCATTGTACATCCAAAAAGCGAATTCAGGAAAGAGTTTGTTACTTACTTACAATTTTTTCATAGTTTCGTGATTGAAATTTCTGTATTGTGCATCCAAGAGGTGAATTCAAGAAACAATTGGTTACTTACTTATAATTTTGTCATTATTTCTTGAAATTTTTGTATTGTGTATCCAAGAGGTCAATTTAAGAAGGAGTTTGCTACTTACTTACACTTTTTCATAATTTCTTGAATGAAATTTCTGTATTGTTTATCCAAGAGGTGAATTCAAGAAAGAGTTTGATACTTAATTACAATTTTTTCATAATTTCTTGAACAAAATTTCTGTATTGTATATCCAAGAATCCAATTCAGGAAAGAGTTTGTTACTTACTTACAATCTTTTTAATTTCATGAATGAAATTTTCGTGTTGTGTATCCAAGAGGTGAATTCAAGAGAGTTTTTACTTACTTACAATTTTCTCATAATTTCCTGGATAAAATTTCCGTGTTGTTTGTGCAAGAGGCGAATTCAAGAAAGAATTTGTTACTAAGTTACAATTTGAATTCGCCAAGAGGCGAATTCAACAAAGAGTTTGTTACTTACTTACAATTTTTTCATAATCTCTTGAAGGAAATGTCTGTATTGTGTATCCAGGAGGGGAATTCAAGAAAGAGTTTTTTAGTTACTTACAATTTTTTCATAATTTCTTGAATGAAATTTCTGTATTGAGAATCCAAGAGGTGAATTCAAGAAAGAGTTTGTTACTTAATTACAATTTTTTCATGATATCTTGAATGAAATGTCAGTATTGCGTATCCAAGAGGGGAATTCAAGAAAGAGTTTTTTAGTTACTTACAATTTTTTCATAATTTCTTGAATGAAATTTCTGTTGTAAATCCAAGAGGTGAATTCAAGAAAGAGTTTGTTACTTCATTACAATTTTTTCATAATATCTTGAATGAAATGTCTGTATTGCGTATCCAAGAGGCAAATTCAAGAAAGTTTGATAATTACTTACAATTTTTTCATAATTTTGAATAAAATTTCTGTATTATGTATCCATGAGGTGAATTCAAGAAAGAGTTTGTTACTTACTTACAACTTTTTAATAATTTTTTGAATGAAGTTTCTGTATTGTATATCCAAGAGGCAAATTCAGGAAAGAGTTTGTTAGTTACTTAGACTTTTCACAATTTCTTGAATGAAATTTCGGTATTGTGTATCCAAGTGGTGAATTCAAGAAAGAGTTTGTTACTTATTTTCAATTTTTTCATAATTTCCTGGATAAGATTTCCGTGTTGTGTGTCCAACAGGTGAATTTAAGAAAGAGTTTGTAACTTAATTACAATTTTTCATAATTTCTTGAATGAAATTTCTGTATTGTGTATTCAAGAGACGATTTCAAGAAGCAGTTCGTTAGTAACTTACAATTTTTTCATAATTTCTTGAATGAAATGTCTGCATTGTGTATCCAACAGGCGAATTCAATAAACGGTTTGTTACTTACTTACAATTTTATTTATAATTTCTTGAATGAAATTACTTTATTGTATATACAAGAGGCAAATTCAGGAAAGAGTTTGTTAGTTACTTACAATTTTTTCATAATTTTTTGAGTGAAATTTCTGTATTGTACATCTAAGTGGTGAATTCAGGAAAGAGTTTGTTACTTACTTACAATTTTTCATAGTTTCTTGATTGAAATTTCTGTATTGTGCATCCAAGAGGTGAATTCAAGAAACAGTTGGTTACTTACTTACAATTTTTTCATTATTTCTTGAATGAAATTTTTGTATTGCGTATCCAAGAGGTCAATTCAAGAAGGAATTTGCTACTTACTTACACTTTTTCATAATTTCTTGAATGAAATTTCTGCATTGTGTATCCAAGAAGTGAATTCAAGAAGGAGTTTGATACTTAATTGCAATTTTTTCATAATTTTCTGGATGAGATTTCCGTGTTGTGTGTCCAACAGGTGAATTTTTAAGAAAGAGTTTGTTACTTACTTTCAATTTTTAATAATTTTTTGAATGAAGTTTCTGTATTGTGTATCCAATAGATGAATTCAAGAAGCAGTTCGTTAGTAACTTACAATCTTTTCATAGTTTTTTGAATGAAATGTCTGTATAGTGTATCCAACAGGCGAATTCAATAAACAGTTTGTTACTTACTTATAATTTTTCTTATAATTTTTTGAGTGAAATTCCTGTATTGTATATCCAAGAGGCAAATTCAGGAAAGAGTTTGTTAGTTACTTAAAATTATCTCATATTTTCTTGATTGAAATTTTGGTATGAAATTTTAATGAAATTCAAGAGATGAATTCAACAAAGAGTTCGTTACTTATATTGTCTTCATAATTTCGTGAATTAAATATCTGTATTGTGTATCCAAGAGGTGAATTCAAGAAAGAGTTTGTTATGACTTTATTGAAAATCAAATACTATTAATAAAATCAGATGTATTTTAAAAGTGGATGTTCCTGTTTCAGAAAACTGAAAACTCTCTCTATCTGTGCGTCTGAATGGGGTGTTTGCTTGTCGATGGAGATTTTCGAGTTAAAAAATTCAGCTCATCTATCTCTCAGACTTTGGTAAAAGTTCTTTTAACCTATCTCATTTTCAAATATATCCGCCATGAGCCTGTTAGTAGTAGTAGTAGTATCTATATTTCTTAAAATTCCTTTTATTACATCTCCAACTTTTAATAGATATTCTAAACGTTTGATGTTCTAGCGTACCCTAAAAATAATGGAAATATGTCAAAGTAATGCATAAAATAGTTTTATTGAAATAATGAAATGTATAATATTAACAAAAAAATATGTTGCATACATTATTAATGTCATTGAACAACTTTGGATATTTTGGATCTGTTCCATAAAATACTTCATCATGTTCTCTGTTGATGCTGTAGCTATTGTCTTCTCTTAGTTCGTAATCAGTAGAATAATCATTATTACATTTTGTGTCATACACTATTTTTACTGGGGTGTCACCTAAATGTTCAATATACATTTTGTCCTTGCTATTATTAGGTTCCTTGACTTTATGATCAATAGTAGTAATAACGTTTGTTGGCACTTTGTTTTTCATCGATTCATCTTTATATTCCTTAGTGATATTTTCTGCTAATGCCCTTTTTATTTTTTCTGCAATTTCACTGTATGTTTCTACATTATTTTTACACAGGTAACAGCTCCTGCACGTAGACAAGATATGGGTTATGATATTAGTAGAAGAGTGCCTGTCTTCTTTTGATCTTCCGTCAAATGCTAATACCCAAAAGCTGACGATGGGGTGTAACACTGGGTAACATGTTACCACAAGCACTAGCAAGAAGATGCCGCTCTTCATCAACTATTATTTTCATGTTGGCATTCTCTTTGAGTGCAATCATCTCCGGAGGTCTCAATCTCGCATATCCACCATCATAAGAGTTGATTTTGTTTTAGTGCTCCAAGGAAATTTAATTTCTTACTGTCATGACAAGGCACGCATACATTCCCAATAGTGCTACCACTTGTACTTGTTTCATAGTTCAAATACTCATCTTTGTCAGCATTCAATGCTACAATTACACTATCATGTGAACACACTTTCCTAAAATGCTCCATCTTCACTCTTTTAAAGATACGAAGTATGTGTTTATTCTTCCACTGTACAATGATTAATGACCAAAAAACATGCAATAAACTAGGTAGTGTTTATAACCTGCCATAGAGTACCACTGGGAATGCCGTGTCGTGTCTACGAGCAAGAATAGCCTACGATTGGTACAGCTGCAAGCATATTTCATGTCATTTTAAGATTCATATAAAAAATTCCGAGTCCAAAAAAATTAGTATTTTGAAAACGAAGGGCACAAAAATGTACCCAATGAGTCCTTAAATCATCCCCAACCCCCTCTAAAAAAAGTTTTAAATTTCTAATAAGTCACCTACATTTTTTAATATTTCCACTTGCTAATTTTGAAAAAGAAGGACCTGGGAACGTACCCAATGAGCCCTTGTCTCACCCCCCCCCCCCCCAAAATCTCTAAAAATATTAAAGTTTTCATAAGTCACCTACATTGTTTAATATTTTCACTAGCTAATTTTGAAAGAAGGGCATAAGAATGTAACCAATGAACCCTTGAATCGTCCCCCATCTCCCTAAAAATATTAAAGTTTTCATAAGTCCCCTAATAAGTAAAACAAAGTTAAGTCACAAAATCTTCATGACGTCGCTAACCATTTCCATAGATTGATACCAGTGATGTAATTCTAACATTCATCTCAAGTTGCCTAAGACCTATCATCTTCTCAGACTTACCCTAAATGGTACGCACTTTTAACTCTTTTATCCCCTTCATGCAATCCAAGTAAAAATATGAATAATACCGAGTTTTGTTTCACCCCTTAGAAAATGATATAACTTTTTATCATTATTAGATACCGCTAATAATGCAATCAATTCTGGACGAGAGGCAAAAATGTACCCATTGAGCCCTTGAAACATCCCCACCTCCCTAAAAAAATTAAAGTTTTCATAGTCGCCTACATAGTTTAACATTTTCACTAGCTAATTTTGAAAAAAAGGGCATAAGAATTTACCCAATGAGCCCTTGAATCGTCCCCCCACCTGCCTAAAAATATTAAAGTTTTCATAAGTCACCTAAGAAGTAAAGCCAAGTTAAGTAACAAAATCTTCTTGACATCGCTAACCGTTTCCATAGATTGATACCAGTGATGTTATTCTAACATTTATGTCAAGTTGCCTAAGACTTATCATCCTCTCAGACCTACCTTAACTGGTACACACTTTTAACTCTTTTATCCCCTTCATACAATCCAATTAAAAATATGAATAATATCGAGCTTTGTTTCATCCCTATGAAAATGATATAACTTTTTATTATTACTAGATTCCGCTAATAATGCAATCAATTCTGGACGAGATGCAAAAATGTACCCAATAAGCCACCCCCCTAAAAAATATTAAAGTTTTCATAAATCACCTACATTGTTTAATATTTCACTAGCTAATTTTGAAAAGAAGGCCATACGAATGTAGCCCATGAGCCCTTGAATCGTCCCCCATCTCCCTAAAAATATTAAAGTTTTCATAAGTCACCTAAGAAGTAAAGCCTAGTTAGGTCACAAAATCTTCTTGACATCACTAACCTTTTCGATAGATTTATACCAGTGATGTTATTCTAACATTTATGTCAAGTTGCCTAAGACTTCTCATCCTCTCAGACTTACCTTAACTGGTACGCACTTTTAACTCTCTTATCCCCTTCATACGATCCAATTAAAAATATTAATAATATCGAGCTTTGTTTCACGCCTGTGAAAATGATATAACTTTTTATCATTATTAGATACCGCTAATAATGCAATTACAATATAAACAATGTCCCAAGGTGGAATTGTGACAAAACAGATAATGCGTACGCTGATTTCAACAACATTCTGTTGCATAAATTCAGGTTAAATTCATTGGTGGTCAATTGATGTCACTCCCGGTCGGATTCAAAAGGTGTGTGGTCTTGTACAGGTCGCATTGTAGCCCTCTGATTGGCCTAGATATAGGCGTATGATCTTGTTCGCCCTGCTGTTCGCCCTGAAACTATAGATATTCCCAGAAATCAAGTGATGTCACACCTGGTCGGGTTCAAAGGGCTCGTGGTCTTGTACTGGTCGTATTGTAGCCCTCTGATTGGCCTAGTAAGAGGCTTGTGGTCTGGTCCCGGTCGGAGGCGGACCCCCCTCCCTACTCTGGTTATCTGATGAGAATCAAAATTGTGAAAACTAGACTTTAGAAAAAGAGAGACTAAGAATAGACGCATAGAAACTTGAATAATCTAGTCTATACAGTCCATTAAAGACTAGGTACAGTTAGGTTGGGAAAACGCAGGTTGCGAAAGTTACGTCAAGTATGTCACCACTAGATTTGGAAAAGCTTCGGTAGTTTTTGATGGTTATGGCAATGGTTCTTCGGCGAAAGGTATGGCTCGCCAGGGGTAAACAGTGCCCAGTGGTAGAATTCACTTGTACAACAAAGTAAACAAGAAAGAAGGAAGAGTTCTTGCAAAACTGCACAAACAAGCAGCGGGTAATTCTAGCAATAGGAAAAAATTGTCCTCAGCAGGTAGTTTGGTACAACATGCCTCTGCTGACGCGGATGTCCTGATTGCAACCACAGCCATTCACAGTGCAAGAACTCAGTTGATGTGTCTCATCGGCAACGACACTGACCTCCTTATCCTTCTCCTCTATCATGTCACTGCTACCCACAAAGGCCTCTATTTCAGATCCGAGACGAAAGCTTCAAACGAACATAAGCTATGGAATATTTGCTCCATCAAAGAAAAACTAAGGGACATATGTGGTGCAATTCTATTTCTGCACGCGTTCCTAGGCTGTGACACCACTTCGAGATTACAAGGAATTGGTAAATCTGTCGGACTGTAATTGTACCGATCCGATCCGTCTTTCCATGAGGCCACTAAGGTCTTTATGGACTCGAAGGCTACGAAAGACGAGCTCATTGTAGCTGTTGAACAAGCTCTTTTAAGAATTTATAAAGGAAAGCCTGAAGAAACTCTCTTGTCCTTGAGACATTGTCTGTTCTTGGCCAAGCTTGCTTCCTCTTCCACATTTCTCTAACCTGATCGGATGCCTCCCACACCCTCAGCTGTGAAGTCCCATTCTTTTCACGTGTATTTGCAGGTAATGGAATGAAAAAGTGAGGCTGCTGCGATGAAACTGGAGAACTGGGGATGGCGACTCTCTGCTGATAGTTGCATCCCAGTAATGACGGAGAAGAAACCAGCTGCTCAAAGTCTTCTTCAAATTATCCCTTGCATATGCGAAGCAGGTTGCGATATGGCCAGATATACTTGCCGTATGAATTGCATGCCCTGCACACTTGCTTGCGGAGAGTGCATGGGAACAAGCTATAATAACTCTGAACCAACATCTCTAGAAGAAGAAGAATTTTAGTGTTTTGCAATAACGGTAGTTGTACTCTTTTGTAGTGCTCATTAATGAAATGATGATTCTCAATATTATGTGGTCTAAAAATGATGATTATCAAAACTGTGATTTATATATAGACTTGTTAATGGTTTTGTTTTGCAACTGTAAAAGAAGCCAATAGTAAGAATGATTTTTCAAGTTTCTATGCGTCTTTGTCTATAGTTTCCCTTTTTCTGCTGTCTAGTCTTCACACGGTTGATTCTCATCGGATACCCAGGTTTCCAACGATTAGTGAAGCAAAAAAGAGTGGGGTTCTTCTCTGCTCCTTTAAATTGCCGTTCGAGATTTTCCTTTGTTGCTGTTTGAAGTATTTCAGGCTTCCATTGATCTGATCTTTCTAACACTTCGTAAGAAAAGCTATTTCCTTTATATTTGGGATTGAGATATTAAAATCTTATTTATAGTTTAATATATGTACAGACGTGTTACAATAAATTTCGGTTTCAGCGAGTTGATTTATACCACAATCGAGTCCCCGAACGTACAGAAATAAAAAAATCGAAAAGAAACAATTTCACCCCTTTCACCCCCTTTAAGCAGCCCCAGAAGGTTTTTCCGGCGGGTGATTTTTGGATTTAGGATATGTTGTTCAGCGATATTTTTGGAACATTTTAATGTAAAAAAAACTTCCTAATTGTCAAAAAAGAAAAACACAATTTTTTTTTGTCCCTGCCACCCCCTTTAAGTAGCCGTAGAAGATTTTTCCGACGGGCGATTTTAGCAGATTTCGGACATGTTGTTCAGCGATTTTTTATAAATATTTTAGTGTAAAAAAACCTTCCTAAATGTCAAAAATGGAAAACCTATTTTTTCCCCCTTCCACCCTCTTTAAGCAGCCACAGAAGGTTTTCCCACTGGGTGATTTTAGTGGATTTTGGATATGTTGTTCAGCGATTTTTTCTGAACATTTTGGTGTAAAAATCCTTTTGTTGCAATTTTTTCACGGTCAAACCGTACTTTTACTGGACTATTGTTGGCTTCTTTAAAACTTATTTCCCAGTACCATGTAAAGAACCTTGCCTCACTGAGGTTGGGGGAGCATGACGGGTCCAAGTCTGTTAAATGAGGAGGGTTGGGCTGTGGGTTTTCAACCCACACCCGGGACCCCGATGGGCAACCCTCAGAGTAAAAACACCAACAACTGAAACGCCTACAACAGCCTCGGATGCATCACCTCCCCCCAGATAACGACCCCCGCATGCCCCCGGAACTGATTTTTGACTGTGAAACAACACCTAAAGATGGGTTTTTGTAATGTGAGAACGATGAACCAAATATCCAAGACAGAACAAGCTTTTAAAGAGATGAAACAATACCTCATCGATATACTCGTTCTCACTGAAATAAGGTGGACTGGAAATGGATTAGAGAAATTTGATGATGTGTATGCTATGGCATGTAGCGGTCACCCTTCCGTCCACCGTGCTGGTGTAGGAATTATGATGTCACCACTTGCACTCAAAGCAATGGCGAACTGGACACCAGTTAGCGAACGTATATTGACAGCTTGTTTCGTATCTAATCATACAAAAATGACCATCATCGCCTGCTATGCTCCGACCAACGAAGCTGATGATTAGGAAAAATATGCTTTCTACAACATGCTAAAATCGGTCACCAAAGACGTTCCCAGGCACGATATAATCTGTGTTTTTGGCGATCTAAATGCTAAAGTCGGTGCAGATCGTCAGTACTGCCCTTAAGTTCTGGGCCAACATGGCATCGGAGACATGAATGAAGACGGTGCACTCCTAATTGACTATGCCCTAAGCAACGACTTGGTGATAGGTGGTAGTATGTTCGAACATAAAACGATTCACGAGTCAAATCGATCATTTCCGCATATCAAGACGCTGGAGAAGTAGCCTGCTCGACGTGAGGGGCTTTCGAGGACTGGACGTGAATTCAGATCACATCTTGATGATAGCCGAAGTAAGAATTAAACTGAAAGCTTAGAAACCGAAAACCAACACGACAACACACAAACAGTTCGACACTGAGAAGCTGAAAGATTGTGATATCCGCAGAAGCTTCTGCATATAACTACATAACAAATTTGAAGCGTTAAACCTGCTCGATGAAGCTGAAGACTCTAGTGTTGAAAATATATGGACCTCAGTGAAAAGTCCATACCATGACGTCTCGAAGGCCAGCCTTGGCTTCAAGAAAAGAAAGAAAGAAAAATGGATATCGGATGACACCTGGAAATGTATCGGTAAACGCAAGGAGACCTGGGCGCTTATCCTAAACACGTTCAGCCCTGAACAAAAAGCCAAGTTACAGCTCCGTTAAAAAGAAACGGATAAGGCGGTGAAAAGAATTGCAAGGAAAGAGAAAAGAAAAGTTATCGAGGAGAAATCAGCACTTGCAGAAGAATATGCTAAGAAAGGAGATTCGAAAATGGTGTATCGACTAACGAATGAGATAGTCGGAAAGAAAACAATCCGAACATCCCTTGTAAAAGATGAAAATGAGGACGTAATCTCGAATCCACAGAACGCTGACGAAAGATGGGCCTCGCATTTCGAGAAAGTCTTAAATAGACCCAGACCTGACGATCTAGAAGTAGTACCTGACAAACCGTTTTTACAAATTGGCGTAAGTGCTGACCCCCCAAGCATTGAAGAAGTGACGAAAGCTGTGAAAAAGCTGAAAAATGGACAGGCACCTGGAGTAGATGGGATCACGGCAGAGATGCTGAAGACATCCCTTTGTGCTAGCATAACCGTTTGGACTGCTCTCCTAGTGGCCATCAAGAATAGCGAAAAAGTTCCAAAAGACTGGACCAAAGGTATACTAGTAAAACTCTTCAAAAAAGGCGATGCGCTAGTCTGTGACAACTGGAGGGGCATCGACCTAACGTCTGTGCCTAGCAAAATACTAGCCACAGTCATACTAGAACGCCTAAGAACAGGCCTAGATTCACACCTCAGAGAAGAGCAACACGGGTTCTGACCTGGTAGGCCTTGCTCTGACCTTATTGTCATTCCAAGGCTGATGATGAAAGAGTCAAGAGAATGGAACAAAAGGATATACCTGCTCTTCATTGATTTTCTCTATCGACCGATTCTATCTACCGAGATACTTTATGGAAGATTCTAAATTATTACGGAATACCTGATAAACTAGTCAAAATGATAATGGCACTTTATGAAGATAGTGAATGCTGCGTTCGCACAGAAAATGGGGACACGCGTTTCTTCAAGATAATGTCTGGAGTAAAACAAGGTTGTGTACTATCCCCGTTCCTGTTTGTCATTGTAATGGACTATATTCTACGGTAGTCTCCAGGCTGTGGAGTGAAGATTAGCAGCCGGCAGATCTCGGATCTGGACTTCGCAGATGATGTTGCTATTCTCGAAGAAGCGAAACAGCGACTGCAGCTGCTACTCGACGCCATAGATGAAAAGGCCGAGAAATTGGGACTTGCGGTGAATGTCAGTAAGACAAAGAGCAGGACCACATCTGACTCCCCGCTGATACTAAAATACAAAAGTAAAGAAATTGACCAGGTCAAAGAATTTAAGTATCTTGGGAGCTGGATTGAATATGATGGTGAAATAGCTAATGAAATTAAGAGGAGAATTGGACAGGCGACATCGGCTTTTAATAAACTGAAACTAGTTTGGCGCTCTAGTAAATACTCTCTGCGCTTAAAGCTAAGGCTCTTAAATAGCAATTTGATGTCCATCCTCCTCTATGCTAGCGAATGCTGGAAATTAAACGTTCATCTGGAGAAACGTGTCCTAGCTTTTGAGAAGATGTGCCTTAGAAGGATCCTGAACATATCGTGGCAAAAAAAGGTCACCAACATAGAAGTCCGTCGGCGAACCGGTCAGCCATTAGTTACTGACCTCTTGATGCGTAGGAGATGGACTATCTTGGTCACGCCCTTCGTATGCCAGAGGATTGACTCCCAAAAACAATATGTGAGTGGCGCCCCGAGGGGAGGCGGAAAAGAGGTCGACAAAGACTTCCCTATGACGGCAGTAAGACAGGGCCCTGAGAAGAGCGGAGCTGTCTCTTCAACCACAGTGGGAGGATTTCACGGCTGCAGCTCAGTTCTGAGATGTCAGGCGAGGCTTCGTAGACGCCCTATGAGCCATTCCTGGCTCTAAAGGATTTAAGGTCTAAGGTAAGGACCTTGTTTCAGTAATTTTTCACTTTTTTCCATAAAGCCGCAGAACGAAATTCATCTTTACCAGTCATTGGAGGATAAAAGTCCTACTATTTAATACCATCTTTGTCGTTAACAATGTCGGGATTTGTTTGGGGAGGGAGGGTGAAAGAAACTTGATTTTTTCACAGGGAGGACAAAATAGTAGAAGAACCTCTTTTACCTCATATTTTGAAGTGTCTTTCTTAAAATCTTCTAGTACTGACATATTTTGAACATTTATCAGCTTATGGGTGAAGGGATAATTATACAAGCTGGACACACCAATGATAGAGGTCAATCAATCTGTGCCGATGCCAAAAACTGAAACCCCTTAAGTACGCTGTATATACCATTGGCATATGCTTAAATTTGATTATTTTTCAATTTTCATTGCCACTCACGTAACATGTGTCCTAAATGCAATGCTAAGTTAGTGACACTAATTGTGAGATTAAAGTTTTTTTTTTTCTCTTTCCTTTCATATACATAAATTCCTTTACATTAAAATTTTAATTTCTTTTTCAGCTACTCGTTGGAATTCCATTTTCGAAGAAAACTTTCACATCAAAGAGAATTTTTAGAGCAGTACCAAATATTGAATTACTTGTATTTGGAAGAAGTTATATTTCGTTTGGTGAAAAAGTAGCCGGAAAAATTGAGGTAAGGCAAAAGTGTGTTTTGCCAAAAAAATGGCCAAAACGAGGGAAAAAAATTAACGCAACTCAGCCAGAATATACTCCGGAATGTCTAGGGTAGCTTGCACTATTTTATTTTTTCTGCTTAATTTTAGACAAAATGTCAACGTTAAAAGCACACAGAAAAATGTAGCACGCTAGTTACTTTTATTTTCCACCATCAATGAAACACTACAGAAGTTTTAATTTGTTCTACTAACCATACAGCTTCAATTCGTCAACACCCCACCAAGTCTCTCAACAAACCGCATGAAATAATGTTAAAATAAAGTATGAAATGTACGCATGGAGAGCACACATGTCCTCGTCACCTGAAGAAAACGAGATATTCATAAAAAACAATCGTGAAAACTTGTGCTTCGAGCTTAAATATAAGAAAAAGTAGCTTAAAGAAATTATAGTCAACACCTTTTTCAAGTCGTTTTGAAACATAACAAAATATAATTCCTCTGAAGGTTTATGTAGTACCTGTCATAAATTTACCGTATTGACCCGTGTGCTAAGTTTAGATATGGTAATACTATCCCTCATTCTGCAAAAATTGCCTCAGGAAAATCGTGCATCTAGAGAGTTTAATATAATAAAATATCTATCTCATTTGATGTTTCAATCTTCTTTTCCAGTCTATGGTACTCATTTGATGTTTCAATCTTTTTTTCCAGTCTATGGTAACTAACAAAAACGGGATAATTCACAACGCACCCTGGCCCCTGATTGTTAGAAATACTGCCCGGCAATGTACAAGGCGTATGATGAAAAAGGCTGCAAAACATAACCGTACCTTGTCTTGCCTGCGAGACGATGGCGCTCAAGCATGGAATGTTACTGTTGAGGTAAGGTAATAGACAATATACATTACTGCAAAATACATTTTGTTATGCCTAAGAGAAAAGAGTAAGTAAGATTTTTATATTAAGATTTTCAATTATTTTTATAGGAGCAGTTTTTTTTTCAAGGACTTAAATGATAAGAAAATTGTAAGAACTGCGATGTCTAGCCGAATAATTCAGCTTAATTTGGTAAGGTAGTTTACATTTAGCTATGTTAGTTAGTCGTCGAGTAACATATACAAAAATATTTTTTTTCAGTTGTGTCAGGGTTTCCCCTACCTTTTTTAAAGGAAATATACCACAGCATAAGTAGCTAGTGAATAATCAGTAACTTGAAAATCATTCTCACTTTATAAATCTGTTGAAGAAATGTGAGGTATTCCCTCCTGTTTTGGGCATAAAAAAAATATTTTATGCTACTCATAGTTTATTCCATTTGCTGATAATTGTAAACAACTTATAAAACTAGCGTTATGTCTTTTTTCCTTCATATTTATTCAATCAGGAATGAAGAGCTTGTCTTATATAAATATCAGGGCGTCCCATTTACTATTAATTAAAAATGGTTGGACTTTTTAATAATCAGGTGTTGATTTGGAGATTGGTCATTATCTGCAGGATTTAGCAATAGTCTATGATTGATAATTGTTTGTGAAGCCAATTTAATTTGCTCAGAAGCCAAATTGGTTAAGCCTTTAAAACAAACAGCTGTGGAAATTGAAAAGTAGATACATAGAGGATTTTGATTTTAACGTACCATTCATTTGGTTAAAAAGATATGCAGGTTTTTCAGTCCTTTTGAATTTAACGGAACTCTTTAGTTTTCAACTTTTACTTTAGGGAAGGTTTTGTCCAACAGAAAAGTTTATGAAATCATATTATCACTCCTGTGTTTCAGCTATGTCTTTACAATGAAGGTAAAGCACTGTCCAGATTATTGGACATTAGTAAGAAATGTAATTGTAAATAAAATTTTTATTGTTATTGATTATTTTGTGGCTGTATGTTTTTTTTCAGGCTACGTATCCAAATCTTAAAGTAATTGTAGTTTATATTCCCTACAGACAGCGATGGCTGTTGTACATGGACAGAGTGTCTTTTCTCAGTAATGGAGGGGTTCCAGCTCTGGACGGGCCCTAGTAACCAGATCCAAAGAGGCCCTAGCAACCAGAAGGTGTTATTGATTTTTGATCTATTGCATACACTGGTTGTTACGTAATAGTTAACTGTTTACTTGTGCATAGCCCTAGTAACAAGATCCTGTGAGGCCCTACCAACCAGCATGTATTATTGATTATTGATCTATTATGTACGTCTGGTTGATACGTATTACTACAGGAGATGTTTTTTCTTCGAGATTTCTTGTTTTCGAGACGTTTTCCCCTCAAGACTTTAATCAGGTGTAGAACCCCCCCCCCCCCCTTGAATGTAAAAACTGATCATGGTACTCCTTACTCCAATGTCTACTTATTTAGATGAGATAGGTTTTTTCGTGGAGCTGACACGAGACATTTTCAAATCACGATGATTTTCAAATTTATTTTCATTGCTGCTAACACACGAAGGTTCCCCGTTATGTGATCTTTTATTGATTTTCTGTGTTTCCAGCAAAGGATTCCCATTATGTAATCATGTATTGATATTCAAATATGTAGCGAACACCTGATATTTTTCGATACACAGTCATGTCTATTCCCTTACCGGGTAGTGGCCCCGTGCAATTCTTTTATCCCATTAGAGTATAAATTTTGCATGCAAACGCAGAAATTCATCGGTCAAGCTTTCGAAATAAGTTGTGAGAGAAGATTTTCTATTATCCGAGCCTAATTACAGGTAAGATTCTTTGCCCACTAAGACTAGGGGTTACCGCTCTCCCTTCTCCCAAAAAATATGGTGAGCATACTTAAAGTGGAGCTGATATAAAATTCCATATAAAATTAACAAGTAAAAACCTAACACCTCCCGCCATTGCACACCTCTGTAGGCTATATAATAACCACGTCAAAATGTCAAATATGCTTTACTGTCAAAATCACAGTAATGTAATGTCAGATGCAGCTGGTAAAAGAATCTAGAGGTATTTGTCTTCAAGCTTAATTATCGCGCACGTCAAAAGGCTCCACAGTCACCCTGGTATTACTGAATTAGGTAATTAGGGACCATTTCTGCATAGCAAATCTTACCCATTAATAGTTTATGAATAAGGGTGTTTGTGGCATCTGCTATCGTGAACTGGATTAGTTGGTTTTTGACTGATTACTTTTCGGCTTTTGACGGTTTTAATAGCTAGCGTAAAATGCCCACATAAATGTAACTTATTTATGCAAGGGGTGGATAATATTTTTTTAATGCTAAATACAATTAGTTAAACAAGAGTCTTTTTGAGTATAATAATGAATTGTAGAGTAAGGTTATATAGTGTAAACAAGAGGGGATATGCGCTCATTTTGTTGGTATATAAGTACTATATTTTTGGTTCTGCGTGGGTTATTAGAAGTGAATGTAATGGGGAATCAGGAAGTTTGATGATGTGTTAGGGACGTGGGTGGCCCTGCGTTGACTATTAGAAGTGAAGTTGGGCCTTCATTACCCATCACGCAAGGTGAAAATGCGCAGAGGGTGAATCCTATCGTAAGAAAAATTATTTGACAACCATAGATCTTAAAATTTAACGAATTATGCCTACAAAAAAGTCTTTTTTTATGTTTCAAGCAAGGTGGAGTGCCGAAATAGTGGGATATCGGAAAAACCATTGTTGGCTGCCTCTGAGAGGGGGTTAGAGGGCATTGCCCATCCTACAGTTATAGGTATTTCACCACAATGAAAATAATACATTCCTTTTTCGGTTAAATATACCAGTTCAAGAGAAAATAGGATGTTAAAATTTTCGTCAACTCAAGGGTGAGAGCCTTGAGCCTCAATTTAAAGGATGAAATCATATGTGTTTCAAGGGAAAATAAATTTTATTCTTTTTTACAAGTTTTCGAAAATGATTTTGGTTGGATTGGTCAATTATTGAACGATTTCTTTGGCGAAGAACCAACGCAAATGGACAGGGCTCACCAATTTTTGAAA
>JAQQPU010008506.1:0-13129 GCA_029168905.1 Artemia sp. Kazakhstan ARC1039 | reverse complement strand
ACCAACGCAATTGGACAGGGCTGACCAATTTTTGAAAGATTTCCTTGCCGAAGGAGCGACTATCATGCAAATGGATACCCCCTCCCCCATAAGTAGAATTATTTAAGACTCATATCAGAATTTCAAAAAGAGAGTGAAACCCTATTCAATGCAATTACGAAGGGGTTTTTCCTCAAGAATAGAGCTACAGATTTTTTTTTTTGGATTAATAAATGGATAGTCCTGGAAGAGAGGAAGGGTCTCTTCTGGCCCTAAGAAATAGAGCTATAGGCTTTTTTAAGGCTAATACGTGAATAGTTCTTGGAAGGGGCTGTACGTTAAAAATAGAGCTATAGGCTATGTTTTCAGCTTAATAAGTAGATAGTGCCGGGAGGGGGAAGTTGTTTCCCGTGGCCCTAAAAAAAAAAGCTATCGGTTTTTTTTTCAGGCTAATAAGTGGATAATTCTCGGAGGGGCTTTGATCCTCAAAAAGTTGCATACTAATAATATATTCCTTTACTTAAAGGTTAAAGTCGTAACTTCTTCAAAGTGAAAATAAGTTGTTATTATTTTGTAGGCTCAGCTCGCGACATTATCACCACTACCAGCTCAAAGGGCCTACAACGATGACGTGAAGACTCTTGTCCTGTCATTGCCACCGGCATTCTGCGACAGTCTCTATGTCAGTAACGGCCCCAAGGAAAATGAACAGGAGGGGTAGATTTATTTTGTGAGGGGTGAACCCGGATAGTGTAGGTTCCCCAACTTTGATATACATGCATTTGTAGCCGATCCCGGCATTGACGACAAATTTTTAGATCGTGTGCTTAAGCAAGTTCCACCCAGCAACTTCGAGAGGCTACTAGAAGATCAGGAGGGAGTAGGACAATGTGGAAGTGGCTCACCCCCTATATTGCTTGATTTTTATCTCTGTAATTCCACCTTTCGCAATGTTTATATCCATAGGGCTGAATTTGGCGACCCATTCAACACCCTTAAAGCTGGTAGTATCTATTCGGATCCATATTGCACTCAAACATATTGCACTCATATATAGGCAAGATTTGAGCCCTTCTTTAAAGAAAAATTAGGGAGGTGGTGAGGGGGGAGGGATATCAGTAAAGCATCCTTCGCACAATTCTTTTTAATTTAAATGAAAAGTCGTGGTGAAGTGTACCCGCATTATATGCAAATGGAAATACAAACACTTCATTCGAATTCACATAATTTAGAGGATGTCTTTTCAGACTGGGAAGGTAGCATTTTAAATGAAATAGATAATTATAATGAAAAAGAGAGTGTTAAGTGAATTTATTTATTGAAATTTTAGATGTAAACGTAACCAAATTTAAAATGGATTTGTTTTAAGAGGCGGTAGGGGAAGGGGGTTGTCAATTATAATGCAGATTTGAGGGGTTGTAAATGTGTACAACGCTTTTTTTCAATACGGTCCTAGAGCGCTTCAAGTATGCGATCCTTGTCGTAGGCCATAAACCCCTACAAAATGACGTCAATAAGACACTTTTGGACAATTTCCCAGTTAATGGAGTTGGGGAGGGGGCACAGTTTTCTAAATTAGATTTTAACTGTTTAAAGGGGCAATATCCTTTTACACTTAAAGCAATATATGTTTTTGAGAGGGCTAATGAACATTTAAAGATTAGTGTTTCAATTTTGCAGTACGATACAGAATTTGAAGAGGGGAAACGTCAAGATAAAAGGGTGCAGTATATTAAGTGAGGGGTCCATCCATTGAATCGGTGAAACAGTGTGTATGGCTGTTTAACGAGCCTGCTAGTGAACCTGATTCAATTGGACATTTTTTTTTCCTATTGCAGGTATTATTCGGGTTTTAAGTCAAGAGAAAGACCACACTTCGTCATTATTTTCTGATTTTTCCATACAAAATTTAAATTAAAGCACCACTTGAAGCACTGTAATCTTCATGGGTACCAGTCCGTGGTGAAAATGGTGTAACCGATACAATGTTCGTAAAGTCTAATGCTATCATTGCATTGGACTTGTCTGGTGCTCAAGATATAAGCATTCTCCAATCGGGAACTGTGCGTTTAGAGTGTGGCTTTGCCAAACCATTGACGGAAAGTATAGCATTAATCTCGCTAAATCAATTTGAAACCTATTGAGAATTAACCCCCAATGGCGGTGTTCTATTAGACTTGGCAGCATGAACACAAATCAAATAACCAATGTATTCAATTTGAACCTGTACATGTCCATATACAAAACCTGTTGCATACCCCCGAATTTCCTTGAACGTATTCATAACGCTAGCAATAGAATCATCATTGTCAATAGTAGCCCTCAAGCGTAAAGACGGGTCATTGGCTATGCATCTTTCAAATAGCCAAGAATATTGAATTTTTTGATCCTCTTGGCCTACTGTATGCATTCTACTAAGATGCGAATACAAGATTTATTGAGCAAAAGCTGTGGTTTTCATGCACTACTGTTTTAATTTTTTGATTTAGTGGATATAATTGCAGTGAATTCTCAGCATTTATATATACAATCCTCGATTGAATGACTTCATAGTATAAAATATCCTTTCCTACCTGTATAATATTAGTTTTAGTGCCCTAAGAAAAAACTGTTTTAAGAATGTTTGTGAATTTGTTTATTAATAAAAAATATATGTACAATAAAAGTCTTTGTCTTCGTGTTTTAGATTTCTTCTTCCACGTGTAAGTGATCATCGACAAAGATAAGAAGCGGTATATCATTCAACTTGGTCTGATCTTGTTCGGGATTCAACTTGTTCTGATCTTGGCATGCATATTCAGGGTCACATTTTCTACAATACAATTTAACTTCACTTTTACTATATCTCTTTTTAAAGTCAAAAATACTATTCTGGTTCATATTATAAAATTCACATGTTTCAATTTACTTATTTGAAGTAGTGTCACACACAATATTCCCATATGAAGAATCAATTTCTGTAACAGCCACATAAAATTCAGTAGGTTTTTAATCATAATAGCCATTGTCTTCACAGCCATACCGTAAACACCAGACTCTCTTATTATTCCAGCAGTTGAAGCATAGACCAGGTTGTTCCTCCCAAAACAATTTAAAACCAAGACAATACCAGTCTCCTAAAAATAAACTGAAATCACATATAGTATTTTCCAATCATGCCAAGGTAAGTATTTTCCATTGATCACATTTATCATAGTGACAATTGAAGCATAGAAATCCTCTAGTCTGAGAGTCACAAACATCTTCCATACAGGAATTACAGTCTTTAATTTGCACTGCATATCCTCTATGTGATTTACATGGATTACATAATCTAAAATTTTAGTCATATTCATCCATAATAGTGCAGTTCTCACAGAGCATCCAGTTACCCAATGAATACAAACATAGTGAACGTGAGTAGAACATTTTATACTGTTGACTGTATCACTTCCAAAAAGAAACTGACTTGCGAACGATAAAAGGAATGTTCTTTTTACTTCTAGAGATGTGGGAAGAGTAATCGAGTGACGTCACAAAATCTGTTTGGTTGAAATTTTTCAAATTCTTTGTTGTTGCAACGCAATAAAAAAAATGACCGTATTAAAAGAATTTCTAGGTAGTGTTGAAAAGCAAATCCACAATACCATTTGGTTTTGTTTCGATTAGTATGTCAATAAATTTAGTAAATGCATTTTGTCCTCGACGTAAAAGTCGCATACAATAATCCAAAGATGGAGACGTGCCTTTCATTGTATTGTTAAGCATGCTTTGCGAGAATATTTTCCTTTGCACTGATAACTCTTGAAAGGATAATTTAGATTCAAACATTTTTCCAAAGTCAAAAGATTCCGCATGATTTTTTTCTCAAATCCATCTATTTTTTAATCCTGATACTCTCACTGGTGATTATAGACCAACAAAGCCAAAGAATGAAGATTATTTCTATCTCGATTACTCTCTCGTTGCCTATTGGTTCCCTATAGAGATGATCAGTAACCATTTAAAATATCAAACTAGAAAACTTTCGATTTCGAAACATTTTTATTTTCAAAAATCGAATAGTAAAGATGTCACTCCTTTTTCACATACTGAATCAAATCATTGCCTTCAATATATTTCACAGATGCAATTAATCCATCTTGTAATATCTATATATGCATTATATTCACTTTTATTGCAAAACATAATTGTTCTTCCAACTTGAATTTGCTCAATGGTATCAAATATCTTGCAAACATCTAATTCCATTAAAGGGTTAGCCGGAAACCCCTTGGAATTTCTACTGCAACATTGGGTACTCTTGATTTCATTTCACCGCTGCTAGCACCTTCAACTTCCAACAAAGTATAGGCATCCATTACTAAAGAATATGCTAAGAACAAAAATCAATATTCATGATGTTGACTCTCTGAACTCTTTTCCAATACTGAGGTAAGTACACCAAATCTTGCGTAAGCTCTAACAAAACAAGTGTCGTGGACACGCAAAATTATGTCATCCCTAATAAATTTGCTTAGGTAAACAATAACATCTCCTATAGTATTACGTAACATCAAGGTGTACATAATAGATCAATGTCCAATAATACATGCTGGTTGCTAGGGTCTGCTAGGATCTGGTTTCTAGGGCTTGGCTGGAACTTGAGCCCCTCCACTACTTTTCATATGTAATCTCATGTTTCACTATAATAATCCTGATAAACTTCCCGTAAAAATTTGGCTGCATTTTTTTTTTCTTTTTCGTTTTGAATGGAAAAAATAAGTATAGACTCATCAGTCTGGGAAATCTCCTCCGATTGCCTAACTTTTGCACCCTTGCCAGTATGTCAATATCAATAGATTGTTTCCTGTAGCTCCTTAAATATTTAATATAAATAAATTTCTATTTTAAACTTACCCCCTCCCCCTCTTTCGATATGCATGTATGTGTATATGCCTGATTAAACTTCCCACAGAAACCTGCACCGCAAATAGTTAATTAACGAATATTTTTTTGCTACATCATTGCCCATAATTAGAGATAGTATATCCAATTTCGTTGTCAAATCATGGGTAGCACTAGTGTTTTTTGAACTATTGCATCGTTTAAATGCTTCTGTTTCTTCCTACTGTCATGTCTTCACGTTATTTAACTGTTCTCCAAGGTTTTTCAACAATTTGAATGTTATGCTTGATGAGGATTCCAGTACGAACAGTATGATCTAAGGAAATCGTAGACGTAAAATTTGATTGCTTCGCCATATGGTGCATGCTGGAAAAAAAATTTTTGGCGTAAACTTTATATACCTTGGCCGTGCAAAAATTTTAAATTTTTTTATAATTGCATTCATTGGCACCCATAAGCTGAATTTTAGGGGGGAGGGCTTAGCTGGTCAAATCGGAAATTCTAATGCTGTATAATAGAAACCTCACAACAAATATAGAAAATATAAGGCAGCATCATTCAACCAGGGGGGCTGGAGCCTCCCTCTGACCCCCCTTCCCTTCATATGGGCACCCATGATTGCATTAGCAACAAAAAATTCCTGAATATCTATAAATAATAGATCCTTTGAACATAACAATTTGGCTAAATTTGCCCGATTTACCATCTCGCTCCCAAATTTGAATCCTTTTGGGCGAGGCTTTGGCTTGGATTTTATGTAGTGTGTCTTTTGCAACTATTCCTTGAAAGGTGTTTCATCAACTGCATGGGTTCTTCAGTGCCGTTGTAAGTATAGGTCTCTGAGAACGCTTGAAGTTGTGGTTTGGCTTTGTTGAATTTCTCATTTTTTCTTTGGCCATCTTCTCTGTCAACAAAACCCAAAGTATCTAAAGGGTTTATTTCACATTTCAAATCTGTATATGATGCAAATCCAAATAGATCCATTCTTACTACTGCTATTACTACTACTATTACTGAATACTTCCTGCAGAACCAAGCCACCTGAGGCCAATACAGCTGTTCATGCTCGTTCTCCATCCCAGTCTATTCAAAGCTTCCCTCTCTACCCTCTTTTGACCGTAGAGGGACTGTGGAAAAGGATGATCTTTGGAAATCGATCATCCTTCATCGTCAAGGCGTGTCCTAGGCATACCAACCATTGCAGCCATCCAACCATTCCAGCCCTAGAAATTGGATAGAATCGTTTGTTTTCTATAGCTCACTGTTCGAAATACGGTCGGTTAAACGGGTGCCCAAAAAACGCATGTGTAGGGAATTCCGTTGGAAAATAAATTCTCCAACGTCTTCCCAAGTGCCTACGTTTCAGAATCATTCTTGACCATCGTCATCAGTATAGCTTCCAGTGTTTTATCATGGCTTGGAGGGTTTTCTTCAGATTCTTCCAAACTTTTTTCAACTGTGAAAGAACGCCATAGGCCTTGGCTATTCTACTTTTAACATCTTCAGCGCATCCACCATCTTTACCCATAATACTACCCACGGAAAGGGAAGATGTTCACTTGATCAATGTTCTCGTAACGCAATATTATCTTGTCAACTTCATTTATTCCTATTCCAGGCGCCTTAGTGTCCTTATCATTAATTTTCAAACTTATTTTTATACCATGAACTCTTAAAACCCCTCAAAAATTATTTATGTTACGTACTAAAATATTTAACTAGGACACACAAATCATCTGCATAACCTTAGTATAGGAAAGTTTTATCTTTTCGATCGATTCCATGTTTTTCCATATCTCCTTCTATTTATCCTTCATAGACGCTAAAGTAAAACCTTCCTTCATTTCATTTTAATTTTGATTTGTCTTCTATACACAGTTTTGCTGTGCAACGTTATTGTTTGCAATTTAATGCGATTCTTGATTTGCTTCTTATCCTCCATCATTACCTTAAGCATTTTCCCGTGCCTTTGTTTTAGCTATTTGGATTAATTTATCACCTTATATAATTTCGCATGGCATCTTTGATGTCTTTCACTCCTTCCTGCTTATCCTTCACACACGCTAAGATAACACGTTCCTTCATTACATTATAATTTTTATTTGTCTGCTAACCGCAAGTTTCGCTGTGCCACATTTTCTTTTACAATCTAATGTGATTCTCGCTGTCGCTTTTTCCATGCTTTTTGGTTTAACTGCTCAGAATCATTCGCCATCTTGTGTAATTTCGCTTGCCTCATAGATACCAAAAATGATTATATAATGATGAGTAGGCTGTTCTTTAAATGCATATAAATGTGACGTCATTTATGCGACTTTTTTTTCAAAAACTAAGGCCCTAAACGAATTTTCCCTAAGTTACGACCTATCTACGTCATTTTTTCAGGTCAAAAATCTAGTTTGACAAATCCGAATATGTTTTATTTGCAAGTTCCTTTCGATCGGAGATAGGAGCGGAGGAAGGAGCTTATGGCAGAGTGGAGACTCCAACTATTTGACAACTTTTATACCCAGCATATCCTCGTCGCGGCTCTAATGGAAATACCGTAAACATAAAGATCTCACTCTCCATGCCATAGAAAACACACAATATATAGCATTCCTAAAAGGCTATTAGTGGAACCCGAAAGGAAAACATCATATAAATGAAGTCGTGAGTGAAGGCGTGAATCCAGGCTGTGCGAAAGTTTCTGTAGTTTTACACCCTTTAACCGAAATTTATAGAGAATTCAATTTTGTTTAAGTACCACGATTCACGGCCTTTATTATCCATTGTTCACAATAGTGGTCGAAGTTAAATTTTTTTTCTTTTTTTTAGTCTCGCTGCAGATAATTTTCGAAAATAAAATTGCCCTGCAATTTTTAATAGTCACTAAAGCCCTGGAGCCTAAATTGCAGGTTATTTTATTGTTTAAATATCCTTGTTTACAATCAGAATATGATTGAATACAATATTTTGAATAAGTTTGAACATCTAGCTGTCTAGGTGTCAGGACAATTTTTCTTTTGACGCCCTTCAAATCCCTACATAAAAATACTAAATGAAGAACCACATATGTGTAAAGTATGAGGACTGCACAACGAAATAGCAACCGAAGTGATGGTATATTAAGTAGGCCTAGTATATGTGATACAAATCGTCAACTATATTGGTAACCGGAAAAGAAAAGGTTTATTACATTTTCATCGATTTGACCTCTATAGAATTGTTTCGGTGTTTATCAATCAGAATATGTTACTTGTTCATCTTTTTTTCTTTTCTTTTTTGGATGCTTGTTAAACAATTTTTTTTTTTTAAGCTAAAACACTATAAGCGAAAATCATAACTGAGTTTATTTTTGAACGACTTATTGTTATAGCTTCTTTAAACCTGCACTTGAGCACTGACAGTAACTAATCTGGATACAGATATGCTTGACAATGACAGTAGAAAGGGCCAAGGACTGCCGACCGTTGCATATCCATTAATTTGGTTTCCACTAAAACATAAGGTGAAAATGGATTAGTACTTAAAAATTTGTAAAAGGCAACCTCTTGCTATAAATAAATATCATAGGTTGTTGAAGCGTTTTAATTGAAAACAGTTTTGACTAATCCGATGGGAATGTTTAAGATAGACACACTACTTCCAAAACCTTTGTGACCCCATTGAATATGTTGGTCTTTTTGTTCTTCCTGTAAGTTCAGCTTGGGATATCGTGGCTCTTGTGCAAGTCTCGTTTTTGAAAATTTTTGCAAAATGTAGGTAAGGTTTTCATAACATTTTAAACCGCTGCCACTGGTGGAACCCGAAGTAGTATCTAGAATTTTGTCAAAAACGTATCCTAAAAGAAACCTCGCTTTTTTAAATCAAAAGTTTGACATTTAGTAATATATATTGTCAATTTTTGGGGCTTATTTCTGTTTTATATATCTATATTTTTTCATTTTCATGACGAACAGAAAGTACAATAATTAGATGTTTTCTTCACTCTGTCCATCACGTTGTACATTTTTTAATCACTGAAGGTATGACGTCAATATCATTTCTGAAACTTTCACCAAAATTGGATCTTCTCCCTTCATATATCTTAACTGCTCTTTCTCATTAAGTATAACGCGGCCAACGCCTGGTTCACTTTTATAAATTTGTACGATTTCATTTCAGCTACGGCGCTGTCGTCGAAAAGCAATGGAAAAACACATATATTTCAACATTTGGGCATATGCTTTTAATGCTGTGCTTGGCGTGAATTCGACATTAGACTGTTCTAACATACCCCCTGCAGATGGTTTTAGAGCAGATTCTACCGAGGATGATTTAGAAGATGAAAGTTGGAATGATGCTTCTGACCTTGACGTTGAAGATATGACTGAAGACCCTGATGAAACCACGGAACATGATTCTGAATTCTACGTCGAAGCAGAGTTAGAACAGGTCTTTTCTTCTTTTATTTCTTCTGAGTCCTTATTAGTGTCTGAGATTATTCTGTGTCTTAAATTATTTTATTTTTATTTTTTCTGTCTTAGATTATACCAAAAGTAGATATGTAAAACTTAGCTTAATCCAACGCTATTGCTTCTTGATAAAACAAACTATAAAAAAACGAAAAAAGCATCGTGAAATCATGAATTCTTTGTTGTGAAACTAAAAAACTTTACACTTTCATTTATTACTCAGTGTATGATGAGTGACGATTTTTTATGCTGATTTCAAACGTGTGAAAAATTTGAAGTTTAGCGTAACCCTTCAGAAGTTCTTAATCTAGGATGATTTTCATAATTTTAAAAAAGGGTGAAACCTACCCCCACGAAATAATTTTGTCTAGCTTAGAAATAGAATTTCCTTGGATATTTTTACGCATTGCAGCAATCTTTGGTCAGCTTTGCCAAAAGAAATGATGTAAAAATTCATGAAACTTGTTGATTTTGTTTTTTTCGGCTTCAACACCGTATTTGTCAACCCTTCAAAAATTTAAATGGCGTGTCCCAAGACGAATTTTGCCTTAAAAAAGAAACAGTAAAAACAACGTTATTTCTTCTATTTCTAAGACCCAACCACTTGCTACTTTTAAATCCGCCATGTATGAAAATGAATCCTCCATTACTTTGCCCTAAAACATAAACTCGAACCTAGTCTACGTTTTGAGTTCAAAAATTGTAGCATGCCCAAGTAATATTATGCTGCTTTGCCTGTAAAAATAAGACCTTTAATTTGTTTCCGATGTATGTAAAAATGAAAGAATTTGACAGTAGTGATCTATATAAAGGCGCTACGGGGGATTGTATAATACGGACAAACTCTATATTATGGACGGGTTTCTGAGGTTAACAGATTAGCTGGTTAACAGCCAAGCTTTCGGCTATTAGCATTCAACGGAAGGTTTAAGGATTGCATACGGTATTAGATACTAAAGACGTGTTTCATTTGCGTAATACTAATTCAATTTGCGAAAAAGGTATTCCATTGGCATAACTCTGCTCTGAATGATCCTAATTGGTGATTGAAGAATAGGGGTGAAACAGAGCTCAAGATTTATTTTAATCGGATTGCATGAAAGTGATAAAAAAGGGTTAAAGTGTTTACCAATTAAGGTAAGCCCGAAGGGAGTGCTAACTCGTACGCAGTTTAATATAAATTTGCAATAACATCATTGGTATCAATCTACGGAAACGATTACTGTTGACAAGGTGATCATGGGACAGAACTTGGCTGTATTTCGTGGCTGTGTTCTGTATAATACATAACTGCCATTTGAATAGTGTTGCCAATATAAAATATGGTTTAGCATTGGGATATACTAAAAAGTTGAAACTAATAAAGATGTAGATGCCAAGAAAAGAATTTTAATAGAGAAATTCCGAACAATCCTTAGAAATCCTTAGAAATCAACTAGTGAGATGATTATGGGTTTGAACCATCAAGGACCACAACCACCAACGATCCTAACCACCAAGGGTCTCAACCTCCAAGGACCCCCTACCCCCAACCTCCAAGGGGCTCCCTCACTCCATCTTTTTGGGCCCCCTCCTCCCATTGTTCTTATACTTTTTTGAAGTTTTTTTTTAACTTTATTTATAATTTTTTAACATATTTTTTTCAATTTTTTTAAATGTCTTAGAATTACATGAAACATACTTAAAACATAAAAAAAAATCACATTTAATATTTTCCAAATTTAGAATGAGAATGATATAGAAATGTTAGTCGTGAATTTACTATTAGAAAAATATTGTTTGTAGTAGCACTTTTTTTTAACTGAATTTTTTTGGACATAGAAATTATTCAACTTTTTACTTCTTCTTTTTTTTACTTAACACACTCAAATTTCTCTAAGAACTAACAGGCATTTTCTTAACAGTAACAAATTTCTTCTAGTAGCACCAAGTTTTCCGTCAAAGATAACAAATTTCTCATAGAAGTAACAATTTTTCGTCACTGATAACAAGTTCTCTGTTCGAAGTAACAAGTTATCTGTCAATGATACCATATTTTTCTTACAAGTAACAATTTTTTCGTTATGACAACAATTTTTGTGTCAGAAGTAGCAAGTTTTCCTAATCACTAACCAATTTTCTCCATCGAAGTAACAACTTATTCCTTAATACTAATAAACTTTTACTTAACACACTTAAATTTCCCCTAGAAGTAACAGTTTTTTTCTTAGCAATAACAAATTTCTTCTAATAGCACCAAGTTTGCCATCAAATGTAACTAATTTCTCTTAAATGTGACAATTTTTGTCAATGATAGCAACTTTTCCGTTAGAAGTAGAAGCTTTTCTATCAAAGATACCAAATTTTTCATAGAAGCAACAATTTTTTCATTTATGATAAAAAGTTTTCTGTCAGAAGTAGCAAGTTGTCCTCAACACTAACAAATTTTCTCATCGAAGTAATAACTTTTTCCTAAATACTAACAAACTTTTACTTAACACTCCCAAATTTCTCTTGGAAGTAATAGTAACAATTTTCTTCTAACAACACCAATTTTTTCGTCGAAGATAACAAATTTCTCATAGAAGTAACAATTTTTCGTCACTAATAACAAGTTATCTGTTAGAAGTAACAAGTTTTCTGCTAATAATACCATATTTTTCTTACAATATGCAATTTTTTCGTTATGATAACAAGTTTTCTGTCAGAAGTAGCAAGTTTTCCTTATCACTAATCAATTTTCTCCATCGAAGTAACAACTTATTCCTTAATACTAATAAACTATTACTTACACACTTAAATTTCCCTTAGAAGTAATAGTTGTTTTTTCTTAGCAGTAACAAATTTCTTCTAATAGCACCAAGTTTTCCGTCAAAGATAACAAATTTCTCTTAAAAGTGAGAATTTTTGTCAATGATAACAACTTTTCTGTTAGAAGTAGAAGGTTTTCTCTCAAAGATACCAAATTTTTCATAGAAGTAACAATTTTTTCATTTATGATAACGAGTTTTCTATCAAAAGTAGCAATTTTTCCTTAACACTAACAAATTTTCTCATCGGAGTAACAACTTTTTCCCTAATACTAACAAATTTTTACCTAACACGCTCAAATTTCTCTTGGAAGTAATGGTATTTTCTTAACAGTAACAAATTTCTTCTAAAAACACCAAATTTTCCGTCAAAGATAACAAATTTGTCATAGAAGCAACAATTTTTCGTCACTGATAACAAGTTATCTGTTACAAGTAACAAGTTTTCTGTCAATGATACCATATTTTTCTTACGAGTAACAATTTTGTCGTTATGATAACAAATTTTCTGTCAGAAGTAGCAAGTTTTCCTTATCACTAACAAATTTTCTCTTCAAAGAATAAACATTTTCTATTAATACTAACAAACTTTTACTTAACACACTCAAATTTCTCTTGGAAGTAAATGGTATTTTCTTAACAGTAACAAATTTCCGTCATAGAAAAGTAACAATTTTTCGTTTATGATAACAAGTTATCTCTCAGAAGTAGCAAGTTTTCCTTAACACTACCAAATTCTATCAGAGTGAATAAATTCTTTATCAATGTCTTTTGACAGATGCCTTTGATAAAACCCACCAAATCTGACTATCAGAGTGAATAAATTTTTTGTATCAACTTCTTTCGTCGGATACGTCAGATAACATTCACGAAACCTAAGTGTCAGATTGAATGAATTCTTTATCATCGTACTTTGTCAGATATGTCTGAGAAAATGGAGAAAATCTAAGCATCAGACTGAATAAATTCTTTATCAACATCCTTTGTCGGATAGGTCGTGATACAATTGATAAAATCTAAGCATCAGAACAAATAGATTCTTTATCAACATTCTTTGTC
>JAQQPU010008505.1:21646-35196 GCA_029168905.1 Artemia sp. Kazakhstan ARC1039 | reverse complement strand
ATGACTCAAACATCCCAAGAGACACATGCAGCTCAAAGAGATGCACGCGGCCCAAAGAGACGCACATATCCAACAGAGACACACAAAGCCCAAAACGACACAAAAAGCCAAAAGAATCACACACAGACCAAAATGATTCAAACTGTCCAAAGAGACACACAGCCTAAAGAGACATACACAGCCCAAAGAGACACACACACACAGGCTAAAGAGACACACACAGCCCGAAGAGACACACAAAGCCCAAAGAGACACACACACAGCCCAAAGAAACAAAAAACGCCCATACAGACACATACAGACCAAAAGATTCAAACGCCCCAAAGAGACACACATAGCCCAAAGTGACACACACGACCCCTAAGAGACACAAACAGCCAAAAGAAAGACACACAGACCAAAATGACTCAAACACCCCAAAGAGACACACATATCCTAAAGAAACACAAACAGCCCAAAGAGACACAAGCCCAAAGAGACAAACACAGCCCAAAAAAGACTCAAACAGCCCAAAGAGACACAAACAGATCAAAAAGACTCAAACAGTCCAACGAGACACACAGCCCAAAGAGACGCACAAAGCCCAAAGAAACACACACAGCCTAAAGAGACACAAACAGCCCAAAGAGACAAACACAGACCAAAGAGACACACAAACAGACCAAAAAGACTCAAACAGCTCAAAGAGACACACAGCCCAAAGAGACACACACAGCCTCAAGAAACACAAACAGCTCAAAGAGACACAGACAGGCCCCTCATGCAAACAATTCTGAGTGTAGTCTACTATTCCTTAATTAGCAGCATCGTACATTTTGTTTAAATACTTATTTTTTCATTTTCCAGATTCAAGATTTTTATTTAACACAAATGAATAGATAAGCTGAAGTATTTAAAACGAGCCAACATAGAGCTACGATCGCAATGAATGGTACTTGTTATATCTCCAAAATTGACTCCCCCTCCCCTCTCCTACCCTCCCCTGCCCCTCAGAAATGGGGGAACGAAGGGAACGTTAGATCCTATTTTAAATTGACAATACTTTTCAAACGTTACTTGTGTATTATACAGACCACATCGGAGAGGTAAAGCTAGGTCAAGTAACAAATTACCTGAGTTAACAACCCCTTCGGGGTTACCTTAACTGTGAATCAGTTTAATCCTTTTTTCTCCACCGTCATACAATCCAATCACTAATTAGAATCATTCACACTCCTATTATTCAAAACATTAATTAATATCGTTCATTGTCTACGTAAATTAAGTTATAGACAATACTGGTTTAGAAAAACTGGAATAAAATAATTGATTATATTGGCAGCTAAACAAGACGCACCGGTTTTCTGATACGGGATTTACCACTGGTTTTCTGACATGGAAGACACATACACTATTAGAGATATCAAAAAAATATTTTGAATATATTAAGCTATAGACGATACTGGTTTAGAAAAAAAAACCTGTTTGCTTTAAATTATATTATTACGAGCAAAACATGCTTGACTACATTATACTTTGTCAAATTAAAAAAAAAAAACCTCGACTTTAGTGGGCCAACCTTTAAAATGTTCACGCGTAAATACAGTGTCCCACGCATGGGTTTTTCTTGCGCAATTCAATGTATTTTTTTCATGTATTTTTGAAACCTTATGCGCAATTCAATGTATTTTTGAATGTATTTTTGAAAGTGCTTAATAGGTAACTACTAAAATTATCAACAATAAAAGTGGGCCCCTAAAGGCAAGAGTATCATTTATGCTTAACGGAGAAGGTAACATATTGAACTACTACTATTACTAATACTACTGAAAACTCAGCACAGCACCAGGCCGCCTGAGGCCAATACAGCTACCCAAGCTCCCCCTGAAACTTTAAAGCCTCATTTTGAACGATGTGTTTGTATAAGTCGTTACTGGAAAAAAAGATCAGATTAACAATTTAGAGAAAAGAACAAATTTGGTAGTTGGCGGGGGGTCCTCGAATATAAGAAGGGCAGTGACCCAGGTTTAGTCCTCCTATTCTACAGTATATTCACATGAAAGAGCTTTTAATTGTACATCTGATCATCTAAACATGAAAAAGTAGTTTATGAGGCTTCGAATGCAAGGTCAAAAATAATACTGGTCGATGCTTGCATGAAAACAATCCTGGGTATAGCCCCAAAACTGCACCAAATACTGACAGTGCATAGCTGAAATTATTTCAGCGTGCTGCCGTCGTAAAAGCTTCGGCGTACCGGCAAGAAGCCGATACCATCGGTGGTAGCGTGACGCCAAAAATTTCTAGCACCGAATTCTTATGAGATCACTGAGAGGAAAATATAATGCAAAATTCACCACGCAATGGCAAAAGCAAAAATTTTGGATTCCTCTCGAAAAATTCAGAATTTACTCTTCTACTATGGACTTTAGATTATTTTTAGATGCTCCTTAGCAATAAAACATCAAAGTCTTTTGGCCTTTATGACGTTTAGTTTTCTATTGTATAAAACTTAGAAAAAAACTAAAATAAATTAATATAAAAGATAACAATTAGCAGAGTTAATGAAAAGGGAAGTGACTATAACCACCACTCTTTTCTTCTTTACTGGCGTAACATCACGAAGAAGATTTAACGGCGATTCTCTAAACCACCTTGAGGATCAATGAACTCTGAGTAGGGGTTATACCAAAGTTGCGTAGCAAGTTCTACGCTTCATTTGTATGCAATAGATACAGACCGTTTCATGACTCCCCTTCGTAATGAATTTTGTTGGCGCTAAGCATCACTCCGCGCTTAGTTGTGTCCACGATTCAATGCACATGCCTCGAATGGATAAGGACAGTTTTACGAATCTTTCAACTAATGATTTTGAGTGATATGACACATCTTTACGCAAAGTCGTAATGGATTCTACGGGTGTCACGCATCATTGCACCAACCCATAATGAATTAGCAGACGTTTAAGCTTCACTGCATACAATTCAGCAGCTGTACTCTATTGCAGCCGATAAATTATCACGTAAGTACTATTGCAAAACAAAAGCAATGATTTCAGAAACATTTGACTGTTGTAGGATTTAAACCAAAGACTCCGAAGCATTAAGAGATGAAGCACTACCCAGCTGAGCTAACAAGCCGATGGATAAATTGTTCTTAGAAATATATCCTAAGTTACAGATTGAAAAATATTGCCTCTCCCCTAAGAGTCAATTAGTAGGAGAATTTGATAGGGAATCCATTGCCCTCCTGCGCCTCCCCATCCTGAGCTCTGACACCCTCGACGCCACTAATTTCCCCCGCCCCCAAACCTTGTTTCTACTTAGAAATTTTCTAAATTTTTTCATGTCTTTTTTAAAAACTAATTTTGAACCATTTTACCATTTTTTAAAGTTATTTTTTGTGACAATTTTTAACTTGTTTTTTACTTGTTTTTTCTTAGTTTTTCAAAACTTTTTTTATTTTTTACTGCTTTTTTACATAGTTTCTTATATTTTTTTTATCTCAGTGTTTTTAACTTAGTTGTCTTGCAATAGTTTTGTGAACTTAATTTCTTCTTAGTTTTTTAAATTATTATTTTACTTAGTTTTTAGCTGAGTTTTTCATAATTTTTTGGAACTTTTTTTTAACTTGGTTTTTTAGAACTTAGTTTTCTTAACCTGTTTTTTATATAGTCTTATTAACTTGGTTTTTCTTACTTAATTTTTTACCTTAGTTTTTTTACTTCGTTTTTTGGAACTTTTTTCAACTTTGTTTTCTCTGAACTTAGTTTCTTTTTTTTACTTTGATTTTTTAACTTAGTTTTTTCGTCTTAGTTTGTTTGAACATAGTTATTTTAACTTATTTTCTTTTTGCTTAGTTTTTTTTAACTTAGTTTTTTGTTTGCCTTTTTTTCAACTAAGAAATTTTTCAACTGTTTTTCATGTCTTTTTTTCATGTCAAAGATTGTCAGTGGACAAGAAAATCTTCAGTCAAAATATGATCGATAATATGATGAAACACCATTTCCCAAAATTGAACTTTTCTGGTGCTGTGTCGTTGATCCGCACCGGTCAATTTTCCTCCCCTCCCCCTCTCTCCTTAGAAAGCCAATAGGCGAACATCATAAGAGGATACCTATTTCGTAAATGAAAAACGGCTATCATTGACCTTGAGCGAGATTATAAGAGTTTTATGAATAGTTAGATTGTATCTCAGTTCTAAATTGGACATTGGACTTGCTACAATAGATGTTTTGTTTCAACTTTAAGTGAAGGTAAAATATTTCAAGAAAGTCTGTCTTCATAATAGAGTTATTGTAGCGTTGAATGCGCATAAAGACAAATATTTTAAATACGAAACGAGTAGTAATTACAGTAATAACAAGTAGTAGTGAGGAGATAAATTTCTTTGGAGTACCGAAACAAATAAGGTCTAGTGACGTTGGATATGCAAGAGTAACATTTCCAGAGATGACAGTGCTCAAAGATGATGCAAGCATAATAGTAATAGGTCAAGACAGGGGCAAACTTCTTTCTAAAGCTTCTGGTGACTCATTACGTGCTAATAAATTGTATCACTACATTTCTGCTATTAGCATTCAAAAGAAGACAGGAAGAACACAGGCATACTGCTGTCGCAATGTCATAAGCAAAATATTATCTCCATGTCAAACTCTTATCTATGTAGAAATAATACGGTAATAGGTAATGAAATCGCAAGTAGAATTAAAAGGGTATTGACAGATAATATCACTAAGGAAAATAAAGACGAATCGATGGTATTTAAATCGTAGGTGAACATTAATAATGCCAATAGTCGTATACCAACAGATATGCCTTATGAAGTAATACCTTAAACTACCTGTCAAGAGAGCATATGAAGAATTATTTAATGGAACCAATTTGGAACATTCAAATTTATTCAAAGATATTAAGAAAACGTAACATTGTATGCCACATTATTTCAATAAAATGTAATTTTAAATAACGTTTTTATGTTTCATTTATTTTATGACATTATTATTTTCTTTATTTTTTTCAAGACAATGTAGCAGGTATTTTTTTTTCTGTTGTTGCAAGATTTTCATAATACCCTTTAAGGTTTTGATTTTATCAAAGAGGATTATCATAATATCCGACAAGATTTTGATAATACCAGACAAGATTTGATGATACTAACCAAGATGGTGATAATGAAATGCGAAGATTTTTGATAGTATCAGGAAAGATTTTGGTAATACTTGGCAGGTTTTTGATAGTTTTGATAATAACAATCATGATTTTGATAGCATTATGTTAAATTTTGGTAATAGTAGACACGATTTTTATAGCACCATATCAGATTTTGGAAATATCAGACACGTTTTGATATTACCAGAAAATATTATGTTAACATTAAGTAAGATTTTGATAATACTATGCAATATTTTGTTAATAACTTTCAAGATTTTGATAATACCATGTAAAGTTTTTATAATACCATAGAGTATTCTCATTATACCAGGCAAGATTTTGATAATGTAATGCATGATGTTTGATAATTCAAGACAAGTTTTAGATAATACCACACAAGATTTTGGGAACACTAGGAAAGATTTGATATACCAGACATGATATTGATAGCATGATTCTAGATATTAATAATATAAGACAAGTTTTAATAGAGGCAGAAAATATTTTGTTAATATCAAGTAAGATTTTTCTAGTGCCACGCAAAATTTTGTGTCATAATTTTCAAGATTTTTAGAATATCATATAAGATTTGATTATACCAGAGACCATTTTCATTATGTCTGAACGGATGTTTGATAGTAGTAGACTACCGATAGTAATGCTGCCAGATTTGGTAATACATAGCAATATTTAGACAGTGCAACGCAAGTTGTTTGATAATTTAAGACAAGATTTTGATAATACCAGACTAGATTTAGTGATACTGAGCAATATTTTTGATCTTAAGGTGAAGATGTTCAATAACATCGAACAAGATTTTCAAAATACTTTTAAGACATGAAAAAGAGTTGAAGAAATTTCCAAGTTAAAAAAACTAAATTAAAAAACTGAGCTGAACGAAAACTAAGTAAAAAACCAAGTTTAAAGAATTATATAAAAAGAAAACAAGCTGAAAAACTGAGCAAAATTAAGTGAAAAAACTAAGTAAAAAAAGTAAAAAAAAGTTCTGAAAAAACCCCAAGTAAAAAAATAAGTTAAAAAATGGTAAAAAAACAAAGTCACAAAAACTAAGATACAAAAACGTTGTATTTTCTAAAATAAAATGACGACCATCATGCGTATACCATTTTCGGTTCATGTTCCAAAAATATCATAACCAATTTTTTTGGTTATAAGTCTACACAAGTTCTTTTTGTCAACACAAGTTCTATGAAAAAAAGTTGAAAAATTTCTAAGTTAAAAAACTAAGCTCAGAAGAAAAACTAAGTTAAAAAATTAAGCTAAAAAAATAAGTTTTAAAAGCTGAGCAAAAAATCAGTTAAAAAACAAGCAAAAACAAACTAAGTTAAAGAAAATAAGCAAAAAAATTAAGCTAAAAAACTAAGTAAAAAGAAAACAACTTAAAATGACAAACTCTGAAAAAATAAGTAAAAGAAGAAAATTAAAAAAGTAAACAACCTAAGCTAAAAACTGTCAAAAAAAACTGTCACAAAAAACTCAGTTAAAAAACAATGTTAAAAAAATTTCCAAAAAAACAAGTAAAAATTTCTAAATTAAAAATCCTAAGTAAAAACGAAATTAAAAAAACTAAGTAGAAAAAAGCTCAAAAGATAAGTTAAAAAACGGTCATAAGAAACTAAGTTAAAAACACAATGTTAAAATAAATTGTCAAATAATGTTAAAAACTTAGTTAAGAAACTAAGTTAAAAAAAACTAAATAAAAAAAATATTCAAAAAACTAAGCAAAAACTAAGCTAAAAAACAAGTAAAAACTAATTAAACTAATTAAACCAATAAACTAATTAAAAAACTACGTAAACCAACGAAGTAAAAAAGCTGTTACAAAAATAAATCGCAACCAATTTTGTTATTCTAAAATAATAAATCACGACCAGAATACGTGTATTACAAACATATCAAAACTGAATTTCTTTTGTTATGAGTGTGCGCAATACCTTTATAAGACATGAAAAAAAGTTCAGAAAAGTTGGGGAGGGGAAGAGTCGGAGGACATGGAGGGGGCCAGAACTGAGGATGGGCAGGTGCATCACGACCATGGGATCCCTCTCAAATTCCCGTGCTAACTGGCTCATAGGAGGAGGCAATATTCATTAATCTATAACATGGGATATGTTTCTAAGAACAATTTATATACATCGGCTTGATAACTTAGCTGGGTAGCACGTCATCCCTTTACGCTTGGGAGTCCCCGAAACAAAATCCTTCAACAGTCAAAGATTTCTGAAATCATTGCTTTTGCTTCGCAATAGCTCTTGCGTAGTAATTTATCTACTCCAATACAGTGCAGCTGCCGAAATGTGTACAGTGAAGCTTAGACGCCTGCTAATTCATTACTTCTTGGTGCAATGATTCGTGACACCGGTGAAATCCATTAAGGTTTTGTGCAATAGATTCGTAACACCACTCCAAGTAATTAAGAGGAGGAGTCTTAAAACCATCCTCGTCCATGGAGGCATGTGCAATGAAGCGAGGAATCAGATAAGCGTGTAGTGATGCGCAACACCAATCAAGTTCATTAAGGGGAGAAGTGGTAAAACCGTCAGTATCAACTGCTTGGAAATTAAATGTAGAACTTTTTACGCAATTTAGGTATAACCCGTACTCTGGGTTCATTACTCCTCAAGAGAACCCTAGAAAGTCACCGTTAAACCTTCATCGTGATGTTACATCAGTTAAGAAGAAAAGAGTAGTGGCTACGGCCACTTCCTTATTAATTACGCGCATTCTACTGCCATTCACAAACACTATATAAAGCAATCCTCCCATTTGCGCTGCGAAAAGGAGGATATTAGGGGTTCAGGTATGATGCTAGGGGGAGGGGACGGGGCTGCTGTGCACAACCTTCCATCGGTGGCCCATTTTTTAACTATTCTGAGTGCAGCTAGAAGCACATCCAGGAGATCCAGAATCAAACATGTGCTCTTTCCCTAATAAAAAAAAACCTACGTTCTATAGATACTTGCAGTAACAGATACTATAGTAACTTGCATAAAGGGCAACCCTTGTATGGGGGCAGTTGGAGGTTTGTCAATCTCTGAGCTATAGTTGTTTGACTTTTGGACTACTTTGAACAAAATGGCTATCGCAGTATTATGATCGGGTGGATTTGGGGATAGAAGAGCATGAGCAGATACTGGATACCATCCGATCACTTTAGCCTCTTAAAAAGCGAACTTGAACTTTTAATTTTCAATCAAACGACCCTCCTTCAAAGTTTATACAACCGTCTCTTCCACAAAAATCTTGTATAAAAACAATAGGCCACTAGCAGACCTTATAGCACAGGGGCTGAGGGGATATCACCTACGGAAGTATATTTTTCTACCTTTTTGATCATTTTGAACAAAACAGCTATCTTAAAATTTCGATCGGGTCCATTTCAGGGGAAAGGTGCAAAGGGGGCTGGTTGCCCTCTGATTTCTTTTGACTCTTAAAAGGGAACGAAAACTTTTTAATTCCAATCTAGTGAGCTGGCTTTTGTAAAATAAGTTTTTTGGAAAAAAAAGATAACAAATTGAAGCCTTATGGCCTTTATGGCCTTTAGTTTTCTAATGTCTAATAGTTAGTAATAGCAAAAATATGATAAAGTTCAACTATATGAAGTTTGATCGTAGACTATAGTTGGATTTAAACGAATTCTATTTATGCTTCATACGTAAATAAATCATAATTAGTTTCAAAATATATATTGCAGTTTACCTGCCTTCATTATTTGAAGGCAGAATTCATTATATGACCCTTTTATTTATATGGGCCAGGAGTCAGCTCCCATGAGTTTTGGAATAAAATATTGTTAGTATTATTTTTTGGCGGGGGAGGGAGTTACAAATTTTTGTTATATCTCAAAAGTTCGATCGGATTGATTATGGGAAAAGAGGGCGTGGGGAGGGTGCTATTTGCTATCCTGTCACTTTAGACTCTTAAAAAGGGAACTAGAGCATTCAATTTACAATCGAATAACCCCCTCCAAGGTTTGTGCGACCACCCCTTGCACAAGAACCCTATATTCCCCCAGGGCATAACTTACAACGCCTGCCCTAAGGCTCTGGGGGTGTTGTATAAACTCAGGAGTTTTTAATGTCTGATCTTTAAAGTAATTTTAACAAAATGGCTATCTCAAATCTTCGGATGGGTTTGGAACAAAAAGTGTGGGTCGCTAGTTGCCCTTCGATCTGTTTCGACTCTTAAAAAGTGAACAAGAAATTTCAATTTCCTATGAAATTAGCCTCCTCTGAAGTTTTTACGAGAACGCCTTCCATAAAAACCAGATATATCCCCAGAGAATAACTTACAATGCATGCCACCCGATTCTGGGGGGTTGTGTCAATCCCGGGGTTTTTGTTATCTGATGTTTGAACTAATTTTGCAAAATGGCTATCTCAAAATTTTTATCGGATGGATTTGGGAAAAAAAGAGCATGGGGGAGCTAGTTGCCCTCCGATATCTCTTGACTGTTAAAAGTGAACTAAAACTTTCAATTTCCCACGAAATGAGCCCCCTTTAAAGTTTATACGAGCAACTCTTCCATAAGAACCACATACGCCTCAGGCCATTACTTACAAAACCTGCCCCCGGGTTCTAGGGGGGGGGGGGGTTGCCAACCTTGAAGCTGTTGTTATCTGATATTTGAACCACTTTTAAAAAGATTGCCGTCTCAAATTTTTTATAAGATGCAGTTGATAAAAACAGGCGTGAGGGGGCTAGTTGCCTTCTGATCACTTTTGGCTCTGAAAAACGGCACTAGAACTCCCAATTTCCTATGAAATAAGCCCCCTCTGAAGTTATACGAGCAACCTTTCCATAAGAACCATATGCTGACCTCAGAGTTTTTTCTATCTGATATTTGAACTATTTTTTACAAAATGGCTATCTCAAAATTTTTATCAGATGCAGTTGGGGGAAAAGGATATGGAAGGCTAGGTGCCCTCCGATGACTTTTGACTCTGAAAAAGCGCATTAGAACTTCCAATTTCCAATAAAATGTTTATACGATCACCCCTCCAAATTTTATACGATCACCCCTTCCATATGAAGTGCCCCTGGGAAAAAAACATTTAAGCCTTATGGTCTTTACTATAGGTAACATTAAAGCGTTGCCTCTGATTCATAATTGTTATAAATAATAAATTTTCTTGTTGGAGATATTTTAATCGAAATGTTTTGTTTTTAGAGTTTTGATTTCTTTTGACAAGGGTTGCTCTTCACTTAAAGTTTGTTATAACGAACTGTTTGATCCAAGGCTCTCCTAAATGTGAAAGAGGCTACTACTGGCCTTTTCGATAACTTTTTTTTCGCACTGAAGTTTAGCATTAGTATAACAATGCTTCGAGAAGGATAATCATCCCTGATAAACATCAACCCACCAAGTATTTTTAAGATGGGGAAGGGGGAATTGAAACATCAATAACGAATTATAGAGTCATCCTTTTTACAGCTTCCAATATCAGTTCTTTGAACGAGTCTTTTGTTATGGGGCTGTCCCCTTTGGATACCGGAATGAGGGCCCTGAAGGCGATTGTCACCGGGAAAAAGGAGGATATTCGAAAATGTAAATAGTTAATGAAAAGAAATGTTCCCTCGTTTTAATTTCGGTTAAAACAAAACTCTTGGTGGCACTTGCCCCACTCCATTCGGGAAAATATCCATTCTTGGGTGCATATGATACCTCTTCTATGTTTTGTGTCAGTGAGCGTATGAATATAATTTTTTTTTATGTTAAGCAGATTTTTTTCCTCAAAAGAAAGAAGTTACCACCCCGCAGCCCTCACATTACCGATTCAGTTCAAAAATATTCCAACGAATGAAAAAAAGATTAGAGATTGATTTTTACCACCCCCTCTCCCACGAGCATACTTCTATATTCACCTGAAGGCTAACGAAGAGTTAGAAAATTTGGGCATAAAATGTACTTTCTTAGGCTTCTGGCACATTCAAAATGCGAATTCTTTTTAACTAAATGCAAATGCAATTTAAGCTGTATTGGGGTGTGAGAGGTAAGGAAGGATACAGGTAGCACCGCTCTTGTTTTTTTATGTTGATTACCGTTTAGATATAATTCTCTGTTTTGGAGTTGTTGTTTACGGCCTGACAAACAAAAAGGCACTCTTTGAAGTGGAAACCGTTTTCAGTAGAGTACAAATGACTTCCATGGAATTGATTCTATTCATGTTTGCGGTTACTTCGGGTCTTTTTAGTCTGACCAGATTATTCATTCTAATTTCTATTCATTTTTGATGTCACTTATGTATTGACAGTAGTGTCTGTTTTCAGCTTGATTTATCATGTAGTCTTTTGTGCTCGTCTTTTTTTAATATAGCTCTTTACTCTTCTGTGAAGAAGTTCGTTTTTGGATTTTTTTTTTAATTATTTCCCTGAAGAATCGGTAATAACAACTGAAAAACAATATATAATAAATTTTTAAGAACCGAATTTGCTTTGCCTAGTTATTCTTACAAGCCATGTCAACTAAAGCTCAATAAACTTGACATTGAAAAGAGCTAAAGAAGAGCAAAGCAAACAACAGAAACAATTATTCAAAGAAATAAAAGTCCTCCTGAATTTTTTAAGCTAAAAAACAGTCCTTCCAACAAAGCCGTACAGAAAAACTAAAGGATCTCAACGATGAAATCTCTATCCAAACTAAGAAGAAAACCATATAATCTACGAAGTTTATATCAGTTTTCATTCCAATTTGCTCATTTACTTTTAATTTTCTATGCAAAACCTCATTATTTTAGTCCGGATTTAATAATTATATCAGTCTACCATTAACCAAAAGCATCATCTTTCGATGGACATGTTCTTGTTTCTCTTCAAGGTTTATTGCAAGTTAGTTCAACAAATCGAGGCTATGAATCATTATTAATAATTATGAGCTCCAAGCTTCCTTTGTAGTTTCATTCAAGTCAAAAGTTACAAGAACAGGACGTACATGCTATCTTGGCTGGAAGAAAAGATTTGTTATTCATTGTTGAAAGCTTTAATTGCCTGTACTTCTGTAGGAACCTTCTTCCCAAGCCCAATTAGTGCGCACAAAGATTCACCATGGACAGAAATATTGGACAGTACAAGAGCCCTGAAGCAATTAAGAGAGCCAGTTCATTGTGTAGAAGTAACGAAGGATTAGACCTTCATTAGAAGCTCATCTCACTTTTGAAAGTCTCCTGAAGTTGACATCTGAAGAGACTTCCAGTGTTATACTTAATACTTGCAGTATATTCATGAACTTCTTTTGAGTATGAACTGACTGTTTATAATGTTACGGCTTAAAATTAAATATGTCACCCATAATAGCCGTGCTTCGAAAACAAAAAGGCTCATTTAGCTGTATGAGCTTTAAGTAATAAAGGTTTCAAATATTGGAAAAGCCATCAATTGGTAAAGACTTTATAGTTAATTAATTAAAAAAAACTTTTTGCACAAAATAAGTTTTTCAAAGAAAAGTAAAGAACTCCATTAAACAAAAAATGAGCAAAAATAAAATCTAATAATCTACCAAGCTCGAAACTACCACAAATCAGCAACGATAAATAAATGAAACCCAAAACGAGCAGATTTTACAACAAATAACCGAGTCAAACTAAAAACGAGCAGAAATTAACACAAGTTGGGCTCAAAACCCCTATGCCTTCCCAAGGCCAGAACATAATTTGCACTTTACTGAAAAAAAATATAAATGTTTTTACTTTTATAACTTTAATAAATCAAATAATTTTAACATTTTGGTTACTAAATATCAGTATGTATATTATTAAACTGACAATGCACATTCATTTATATTTTTTCAGTAATGTCCAAATTTTGTTCTGGCCTTGGGAAGGCATAGAGGTTTTGCGCCAAACTTACGTTAATTTCTGCTCGTTTTGAGTTTAACTCGGTTATTTGTTGTAATTTCTCTTCGTTTTGGGTTTCATTTATTTATCGATGCTTATTTGTGGTGGTTTCGAGCTTGGTAGATTATTTGATTTTATTTTTGCTCATTTTTTGTTTAATGGAGTTCTTTACTTTTCTTTGAAAAACTTATTTTGTGGAAAAAGTTTTTTTAAATGTAGTTTTTTAAAACGTATTTTCTATGTGGAAATCAACAAAATGGCTATCTCAAAATTTTGATTAGATGCGTTTGGGGGAATGATGGCCTTGGGGGGCTAGTTGCCCTCCGATCCCTTTCGACTTTTAAAAAGGGCACAATCCCTTTGAATTTCCAATCGAATGAGCCTGTTTTGATGTTTCTACGACAACGTCTTCTATAAAAACCTTATATGCCGCCAGGGCAAAACTTAAAACCCTTGCCCCGAGGATTGTGGGGGAATGTCCTCCTCAAAAAGATATTTTCTATCTGGAAATCAGCTACGCTGACAAAATGCCTATCTTAAAATTTTGATTGGATGTGTTTGGGGG
>JAQQPU010008505.1:0-16646 GCA_029168905.1 Artemia sp. Kazakhstan ARC1039 | reverse complement strand
GGGGGGGGGGGGGGGGCTAGTTGCCCTCCAATCACCTTTGACTATTAAAAAGGGCACTAGCCCTTTGAATTTCCAATCGAATGAGCCTGTTTTGAAGTTTCTACGAAAACGTCTTCAGTAAAAACCTTATATGCCCTCAGGGCATAGCTTAAAACCCTTGCCCTGAGGATTGTGGGGGAGTGTCCTCCTCAAAAACATACTTTTTATCTGGAAATAAACTACGCTGAACAAAATGGCTATCTCACAATTTTGATTGGATGTGTTTGGGGGAATGATGGGCGTGGGGGGGCAGTTGCCCTCCAATTACTTTCGACTACTAAAAAGGGTACTAGCCCTTTGAATTTCCAATTGAATGAGCCTGTTTTGAAGTTTCTACGACAACGCCTTCTATAAAAAGCTTATATACCCCCAGGGCATAACTTAAAACCCTTGCCCTGAGGGTTGTGGGGGAGTGTCCTCCTCAAAAACACATTTTCTATCTGGAAATTAAAATGGCTATATCAAAATTTCGATTGGATATATCTGGGGGAATGATTGGCGTGAGGGGGGGGGCTAGTTGCCCTCCAATCACTTTTGACTATTAAAAAGGGCACTAGAACTCTCGATTTCTAATCGAATGAGCCCCTTTTGAAGTCTCTACGACGACCCCTTCTATATGAAGTGCCCTGCTTTAAAGAAAAAAATAATACACTGTACAATGTCAACATTGATCTTATATGCCCTCAGGGCATAACTTAAAACCCTTGCCCTGAGGGTTGTGGGGGAGTGTTCTCCTCAAAAATATATTTTCTATCTGAAAATCAACTACGCTGAACAAAAGGGCTATCTCAAAATTTTGATTGGATGTGTTTGGGGGAATGACGGCCTGGAGGGGGGGGGGCTAGTTGCCCTCCAATCACTTTCGACTATTAAAAAGGTCACTAGCCACTCCAATTTCCAATTGAATGAGCCCTTTTCGAAATTTCTACGACAACTCCTTCGATACGAAATGCCCGGGTATGGAGAAAAAAAAACTACACATTGTGCCCACATCGTTCTTTACTTAGGCAGCGCTAGTGCGCTGCCTATGACAAGTAGCTAGCGTCGTTTTGTTCTAGAATACTTTCGGGAAAGTGATAGCCCCTCTTATATATAAGATTGTCTCAGTTTATCCTAGGGCCTAAACAGGCTCTAACATTTACTAACAAACTTATAGAGTGGGGACTGGTAGCCATTTGACATTTAGGATGATAGCTTCTATTTTACTATGTAAAGAAAAACTCACAAATGAGACCTTTCATTCAGGAGCCATTATTATAAAAATTAAAAATTTTAGCATAAAAAGTGGTTTGACTGAATTTGGCGGCAGCCCTTCACTTATGGGACAACCCTGAATAAGCTTTTAAAAACAGAACATGAGTTAAATATAAACAGTGGCATGAGGATATATTAAAGGTATCTAAAATGTTAAAAAATTGATACTGTGCTAAAATCCCGGACAAACGAAAGAAAGACCGCATCGAAATATCAAAACCGCTATTGATAAACAGCTTTCCATTGCCTAGTGAGATATAGCTCACTCCGTGACAAAGATTTAAACTTTAGTTTTTGGGGGTTTAGGGGGACTAAAAGGTAGCTCGGTTAAGTGTTAAGTTTAAGGTTAAGCTAGGTTATTTTAGGTTAGGTTCCGTATTTAATATATGCTATGCTTTTACCCCACCCCGCCCCCTAATGTGCAAATATATAGCCCACATTTGTTCATAAACTATTATATTTTCATCCTATTTTGCTTTATTTCATTAGCATTAACCGAACTTCACTTTTCACTAGTGTCCTGGATTTTAGAACAGTACCAGACAACCCTGAATAAGCTATTAAAAACAGAACATGACTTAAATATAAACAGTGGCATGAGGATATATTAATGGTATATAAAATGTTAGAAAGTTTCACTTTTATATAGCATTAGAAATAAAGCGTTCAATTTATCCACTGGGTTGAAACATGATATTCTATTTGTCTTAATCAATAAAATAGTCAGGCTGTTTTGAAAATCTGCCGGCAAAAAACATAAATTATTAAAGAAACTGTAATTACATTAGTAGCATTTTAAAGCATTTTAATTAAAACATTAGTCAAACTTTGGAGTAAAGACCGGAAGAAGGGTATCTCCGCTCATGAAAAGGACAGTTTTCTTGTTTTAAGTTTCAGCGTCACTCTTTATTTTCATTAGAAAAAGAAATATTTTTCATGTTGAATCCCATAACAGCCCCAAGAAACAATTATACACTAAGTGAAGTAATTTCTTTGGTCGTTACGTGACGAAATTGTGGTGAACCATCCATTGATAGAGCTACAATTACACTAGAATGGAAATTGGAATGGTTAGTGCCCTTTTTAATAGCCGAAAGGGATTGGAAGGAAACAAACACCCCTTCCACGCCCACCATTTCCCCAAATACATCCAATCAAAATTTTGAGATAGCAATTTTGTTCAGTGTAGTTAATTTCCAGATAGAAACTATGTTTTTGAGGAGGACACTCCCCCACAGCCCTCAGGGCAAGGTTTGTAAGTTATGCCCTGTGGGTATATAAGATTTTTATAGAAAGCGTTGTCGTAAAAACTTCAAAAAAGGCCCATTCAATTGGAAATTCAAAGGGCTAGTGCTCTTTTTAATAGTCGAAACTGATTGGAGGGTAACTAACCCCCCTTTCATGCCCATCTTTTCCCCAAACACATCCAATCAATATTTTGAGATAGCCATTTTGTTCAAGTAGTTGAAAGTTCTGGAAACTAGGTTTTTGAGGATGACAACCCCCCTTCCCGCCCCCCACAGCCCTCAGGGCAAGGGTTGTAAGTTATCCCCTGGGGATACACAAGATTTTTATAGAAAACGTTGTCGTAGAAACTTCAAAAAGGGCTCATTCGATTTGAAATTGAAATGGCTAGTGCCCTTTTTATAGTCAAAAGTGATTGGAGGGCAACTAACACCCCTTCCACGCCCACCTTTTCACCAAACACATCCAGTCAAAATTTTGAGATATCCATTTTGTTCAACCAGTTGAAAGGTCCAGAAATTAAAACTTTGAGCTGGACACTCCCCCCACAGTCTTAAGGGCAAATGTTATAAGTTATGAGCTGGGGGCTTATAAGGTTTATATAGAAAGTGTTGTCGTAAAAACTTGAAAAAGGGCTCGTTCGATTGGAAATTCAAAGGGCTAGTGCCCTTTTTAATAGTTGGAAATAATTGGAAGGCAACTAACCCCTCTCACGCCCACCATTCCCCCACATTTTTGGGGGACTTCGTATCGGATTTTGTTTTCCATACCAGGGCACTTCGCATCGAAGGAGTTGTCGTCCAAACTTCTAAAAGGGCTCATTCGATTGGAAATTGGAATGACTACTGCACTTTTTAATAGTCAAAAATGATTGGAAGGCAACTAACACCCCTTTCACGCCCACCATTTCCCCAAACACATCCAATCAAAATTTTGAGATAGCCATTCTGTTCAGCGTAGTTGATCTCCACATAGAAATATTGTTTTTGAGGAGGACACTCCTCCCACATCCCTCAGGGAAAGGGTTTTAAGTTATGCCCTGTGGCATATAAGGTTTTTATAGAAAGCTTTGTTGTAGAAACTTCAAAAAGGGCTCATTCGATTGGAAATTCAAAGGACTGGTGCCCTTATTAGTAGTCGAAAGTGATTGGAGGGCAACTAACCCCCCTGTCACGCCCACCTTTCCCCCAAACACATCCAATCAAAATTTTGAGATAGCCATTTTGTTCAACGTAGATGAAAGTTCTGGAAATTAGGTCTTTGAGGATTACAATTCTCCCACAGCCTTCAGGGCAAGGGTTGTAGGATTTTGCCCTGGGGGCATATAAGGTTTTTTATAGAAAGCGCTTTCGTAGAAACTTCAGAAAGCGTTCATTTGATTGGAAATTGAAATGGCTAGTGCCCTTTTTGATAGTCGAAAGTGATTGGAAGGCAACTAACACCCCTTCCGCACCCACCATTTATCCAGACACATCCAATCAAAATTTTGAGATAGCCATTTTGTTCAAACTAGTTGAACGGTCAAGAAATTATATCTTTGAGGATGACACTCCCCCCACAGCCCTCAGGGTAAGGGTTGTAAGTTATGCCCTGGGGGCAGTTAAGGTTTTTATTGAAAGCTTTTTCGTAGATACTTGAAAAAAGGCTTATTCGACTGAAAATTCAAAGGGCTAGTGCCCTTTTTATAGTTTTAAGTGATTGGAGGGCAACTAACCCCCTCTCATACCGACCTTTTCCCCAAACACATCCAATTAAAATTTTTAGATAGCCATTTTGTTCAACGTAGTTAAAAATTTTTGGAAATTAGGTCTTTGAGGATGATAACCTCCTGGGAGCCCTCAGGGCAAGGGTTATAAGTAAGGCCCTGGGGACAAATAAGGTTTTTATAGATAGCGATGTTGTAGAAACTTCAAAAGGGCTAATTCGATTGGAAATTTGAAGGACTTGTGCCCTTTTTTAATAGTCGGAAGTGATTGGAGGATAACTAACACCCCTCTCACACCGAACATTTCCCCAAACATATCCAATCAAAATTTTGAGACAGCCATTTTGTTCGAAGTAGTTAAAAATTCCGGAAATTATCTTTTTGAGGGTGACACTCCCCCCACTCAGGGCAAGGGTTGTAAGTTATGCCCTGGGGGTGTATAGTTTTATAGAAAGCGTGTTCGTGGAAACTTCAAAAAGGGCTCATTCAAACGGAAATTGAAAGGGCTAGTGCCCTTTTTAACAGTCGAAAGTAATAGGAGGGCAAGTAACCCTCCTCTCACGCCCATCATTTCCCCAAACACATCCAATCAAAATATTGAGAAATCCATTTTGTTGAGCGTAGTTAAAATGTCAGGAAACTATGTCTTTGATGATGAAACTACCCCCACAACCCTCAGGGCAAGGGTTGTAAGTTATGCCCTGTGGGCGTATAAGCTTTTTATAGAAAGCGTTGTCGTAGAAGCTTTAAAAAGGGCTCATTCGATTGGAAATTGAATGTACTTGTGCCTTTTTTAATAGTCGGAAGGGATTGGAGGGCAACTAGCCCCCCTCTCACGCCCACTTTTTCCCCAAACAAATCCAATCAAAATTTGTTGATAGCCATTTTGTTCAACGTAGTTGAAAGTTTTGGAAATCAGCCCTTTAAGGATGACCCTCCCCCACAGCCCTCAGCAAAAGGGTTTTAATTTATGTCCTAGGGGCATATAAGGTGCTTATAGAAAGCTTTGACGTAGAGACTCAAAAAGGGCTTATTCGATTGGAAATTAAAAGGGCTAGTGCCTTTTTTAATAGTCGAAAGTGATTGGAAGGTTTGACATTTTTGTAGTAAAGCGATGTGGGTACAATGTATTATTATTATTTTTTTTTGTTTAGACCAGGGCACTTCTTATCGAAGGAGTTGTCGTAGAAACTTAGAAAAGGGCTCATTCAATTGAAAATAGAATGGGTTAGTGCCCTTTTTAATAGTTGAAAGTGATTGGAGGGCAACTAATCCCCCTCTCTCGCCCACCCTCCCATCTGCCCATTATGTTTAAAAAGTAAATGTTGCCTTAAGGTTAAACCAAAATGCACTGTGTTAATGCTAATTCCCAATAAGGCATCTAAGCAGTATCCCAAGACCGACTGAGGGTATTATGTTCAAAATTTTGGGGCTACTTCTGCTCTTAAAATTTAACCAAGCTATCTAAGAAAGTAAACAGATTAAAAAAAAGGGTGTATGTTGTTAAAAATTGCTGAAAAAGTTTCTCCAGCATACAAATAGCAGGCCAAACTATAAAGTCTTCAAAAAACGAAAGGATTTAAACTATTATTTTCTTTTTCCCTGAAAAGACTATGTTATAAAAAAACTATGTCACAAAATACGTTTTTCAAAGAAAAATAAAGAACTCCATTAAACCAAAAATGAGCAAAAATAAAATAAAATAACCTACCAAGTGTGAAACTGCCACAAATCAGCATCGATAAATAAACAAAACCCAAAACGAACAGAAATTACAATAAATAGCTGAGTCAACCTCAAAACGAACAGAAATTAACATGAGAAGGGCTCAAAACCCCTGTGCCTTCCCAAGGCCAGAACATAATGTGCACTTAACTGAAAAAAATACAAATGAATGTTCCTTGTCAGTTTAATATACATATACTGATATTTATTAATCAAAAAAGTAAATATTATTTGATTTTTTAAAGTTATGAAAGTGAAAAAACTTGTATTTTTTTCAGTAAAGTGCAAATTATGTTCTGGTCTTGGGAAGACATAGGGAAGGCACATATCCATTCAGTCACCCATGCATAATTTTCTTAAAAATTTTGAAAATAAAGGTAGGATTGATATTGGTCTCCAATTAGCCATCTCTTGCTTATTTCCACCCTTTTGCAGTGGTATGACTCTTGCCTGCTTTAGAGCATCTAGAAATTGACCTTTCTCTAGTGAAAGATTAATCAAAAATAAAATAGATGGTAATAAATAGCATCAAACAGCCTTAAAAGGTTTAAGACTTGGACCATATTCTGGCAGAATTCGACTCAATTGTCTTAATAACCTTTTCAAGTTCCAGCAAAATTATACAGGGATCGATAACCATTGCGTCTGCAGATCCTCTTTCATCAATGAAGCCTTCTTATTTTAGCCAAAAAAGACCGTGTCTGTTCAGTACAGGGGTTTTCAAGCGAATTTGTGGCATAGAACTAGCATTCTAGCCAAAGGAATGCCGAAAAGCTAAAAGTTAAATGTTTTAGAGCTACCATAAATCAATACAGATATTGAATCTCCTGTTTCAGAGGTGCGAATGCTGTATGAGGCACGTTCATTTCTAAAAGGTACTGATAATACTATAAAATAAAATGATAATATAGACATATACAGCCAAAAAAGACTGTGTTTGTTCAGTACAGGGGTTTTCAAGCGAGTTGTGGAATGAAACTAACATTCTAGCCAAAGGAATGCCGAAAAGCTAAAAGTTAAATGTTTAGAACTACCATAAATCAATAGACATATTGAATCTCCTGTTTCAGAGGTGGGAATGCCGTATAAGGCACGTTAGTTTCTAAAAGGTATGATTGATTTGAAGCTGGGAGAATAAAGTGTTTTCCAGCCTTTATTTTTGTCGTGTTTTTTTTTTTAACTGCCTTTTTCTATGTTTTTAATATTGCTTGTCAATTTGTTTGAAATAATAAAATCTTTTATTTACAGTGTCTTTGTTTTTAAGATGTATTCTTTAGCCCAAGTAAGGCAGGCATTTCATTTTATTAATATCTTGAGAGCAATGTCTCCTGGAGCGTGTCAAATTTTGAGAGTAACACATCATTCTAGTGTTTGCCAAAAATAGGGAATCTTAGGTGTCACGCATTAGGTTAATTTTTGAATATTAAGAGTGGAACAAAATACTTGTAATGGTTTCGTAGAGGACTTGCTTAGGGCACAAATCCATTGGAAGAAAATTGACCTTTCGGGTCCTAGCGGGGTAAAAAAAACAACTATTGAAAGAAAGAAAAATGTGTTCAGCGTTTCAGCCGAAAAATGAAAATATCGAAGAGATATTACGTGACAGTGATGCACAATCATTAAGTAAGGTGTGTGCTTTCATTACGTTACAAGCGGGGATTCCCCATGGGTTCTTGAGACAGGGTTACATAAAATTGCGTCAAGCATGTTAGACCTGACCGTTTGAAACGGGGTGTGTTGTGACATCGTTGGATTGCAGAGGGGTGTGTCATGGGAGTCTGGGCAAGTGTGTTCCATTTAGTAGAACCGGTACCCGCATTGCGTAGGTGCAACGTAGGTGTAACGGTAGAGCTGAGGGCTCTGCTTGAATCTTGCCAGCTGACCGCATTGTACAGGCGTAACGGCTTCAGGAGCTGGTAGCTCCACTTATCTAATCTGCTAAAAAAAAATGGCGGTTGCTAAAGGGAAATATTGGACATATTCCATAATGGCCGTCTAAGCTTTTCAATAGAAAAGCAACGTGGGGGAGTGTTGGTGGGAGGCATGTTTGGACGTGATTTTGTATAAGACATGTAAATGGGGGGGGGGGGGAAACAATATGGCTTCTACCACCTGGGGAGGCATGTTTGGACATGTATAAGCGTCTAGACATTGGGAATTTTGCCTAGAAACATGGCGGGAATTTTTCCAGCTAGAAACAGCATTTATTTTCAAATATATCCAAAGCAAAAACCAACAAAGAACATAACCATCAAACAACACAACCAACAAACATCAAACAACATAACCAACAAACATCAAACCACATAACCAACAAACAACATAACCAACATCCAACAAACATCAAACATAACCAACAAACAACATAACCAACAAAGAACAAGCATTACCAACATCAAACATAACCATCAACAAACATAACCAACAAACATCAAACAAAACATAACCAACAACCATCAAACCACATAACCATCAAACAACAAACGTCAAACCACATAAACAACAAACATAACCAACAAACATCAAACATAATCATCAACAAACATAACCAACAACAAAGATAACCATCAAACAACAACCAACAAACAACATCCAGCAATCATAACCATCAAACCACATAACCAACAAACATAACCAAAAAACAACATAAACAACAAGCAACAAACATAACCATCATTCAACAAACATACCATCGACCAACAAACATAACCAACAAACATTGAACATAAACAACAAACAACACTCATAACCAACAACCAACAAACATCAAACATTACCAACAACCAACAAAGATAACCTACAAACAACTAACATAACCATAAACCGACAACCACATCCAACAAACATAACCAACAAACAACATAACCAACATTCAATGTTAGTTTCCCTGTGGGTGTCGTGACGTCAGAGGGCTCTCATTGGAATCCCATGTTGGTTTCCCTATCTGTGCCTTTAAAATCCCGTGTTAATTTCCCTATGGCTGCCTTTAAAATCCCATTTTAATTTCCCTATTTATTACTACTTGTCTATTACCCCGACCACACTCCAATTAATCATACAGAAACACCTGGAATTCCAGGAATCTTGCAAGGGTAGGAATCTTTCCAGGGCATGTCCTGATGTCACAGGGCATGTCCTGATGTCACAGGGCATGTTGTAGAAACCCTATGGAAAAAGGAAGGGCATAATGCAGAAAGCAGTGACGGGAAAAGGGAGGGCATGTTGTAGAAATCCTATGGAAAAAGGGAGGTTATGTTGCAGAAAGCAGTGATGGGAAAAGGGAGGGCATGTTGTAGAAATCCTAAGGAAAAAGGGAGGGCATGTTGCTACTCATATTGTAGCTCATGATGGAGTTTATGTTTTGCGGAACGCATGAATTTGACCATATTATTAACTTCCTAATATCAGGAAATGTCTGCAACACTTTATCCAGAATAGCTGTCATAGCACATGCGATGTTATTTCCGCACCTACCACATTGCGTACGAAATGGCACAGTAAATTTTGCTGATAGCTTTCCCTGAGTTTCTGGTAAAGTATTGTTTAGCTTTGAGGTTGTAAACTTTAATCTTTTGGTTGCAAAAGAAACCAGAGACATTTTCACATTACGGGGGAAGGGGGGAGGTTAAGTACAGTGAGGCTGCATGCAAAATGTGTTAACTATGATTATTCTGCTTATTATTAAGTAAGAATCATTTTCTTAACATGTTTCCTTCAGTCCGGTTAGTTCTCTAGAAAAATACCCAGAAAAGTATTTCCTTGGCATCATTACGTTTTATTGTAATATAAGGTAAACTCATTTAGTGTGTAGCATCAAGAATTCCTGCGCAGAAGGTGCCGCTTATTTATGTTTGCGTGCCTGAATTCGCTAGACAAGATTTAATCATAATCGCGGACTCTATATCTAGGCGAAGCTGAGAGGTAACTCACTGGGAAGTTCTCCAGCCTTTTTAGCCCAAACTTGTAACTTCCGATATCATACGTGCCTCCCAGGATCCTCCAGAAGTTTCTCCACATTTGCAACAGTAGCAAACAATTTTGTATTTAATCTTTTGTTTCTCATTTTTCTTTCTAAATATTTTCTTCTATAAAGCACAGTACGCAAATACGTCAAAAGTCCTCTGTTAAAATTGCATCACTGATACGTCAAATACGCTTCCAGCAGAATGAAAATAATGCAAGTTACGTAAAAACGGTTTTGACTCGTAGCATTGTATGTCAGCGCGATGCGCTGAAACGGAGTCCAAATTCAGAAAGAACACAAAATTTCACACTAGATGGCATTGATAACTCAATTTCACTTAGAAGTGTCTAATACGCTTCCTGGCAACGAAATGTCATTTGTTTTCCAATTATGATAATAATTTAATTCTTATGGACAAATTCCTAAATATAATGATAATATAATGTAAATAATATAAATAAATATAATGATAATGGCATGCTTCTCAGATCCTTTATTTGCGTAACAAAGATGTACGTTTCTTGCCTGAAAATTTAAGGGATGTCAGAAGTAAATCATATACTTAAAGTACTTGTAAAAAATCATGTTGAGTTCTTTGGTTTTATCGCCAAAGTTCAGACCTTTTTTGACAAGGTTAGATTGTTTTGTATGGTGTATTGTGAATATTGAAAAAACGAGCAAAAATAATTTAAAAAAGCACAGTTTCTCTTCCAGAAGTAAAGAACGAAGTTGAAACATAAAACGAAAATGGTAGGCTATTATTGATTGGTCGATTCGCCAATTTACAAAACCACCACAAATAAACTGACTGGTAATACCTCCCAATATATATAGAATTCTAAAGACCAGGATTTTACTGAAAACTGAGCTTGCTTAAATTTTAAAGAGAATTATTACTGTGTACTAAAAGCTGCTGAAATCTTGATTGCTGAAAAATTATTGAAACACATACAAAGTAGTTTTTGCTTTGTGCACGTTAGCCGCAGAATATTCTCTCCTAACAGGCTAATAATAGAATTTTCTGCTCCTAACAGAACATACTGTTTAGTTTCTTTCTTCTTTTCTGCAGGAGGGGGGGGGGCGGTAAATCCGTGTATTCCGTAAAACGCTAGCTGTTATAACTCTACAGATATTGGAAAACACCACGAGTCGGTTTATTTGAGCTAGTTTATCCTATACCTCTCACGTAATCGCCACAGGAGCAATATTTGTTCGTTTTAAGTTTCACCTTTGCTCTTTACTTCCAGAAGAGAAGATTTGCCTTTTAAAACTGTGAGTAAAGCCCATTTAGAGTTATGACTAAACCCGAAAACTAGGTTATGACTAAAACCGAAAAAATAGACTTTTTCTATACTAGATTAGCCTAGGCTATGACTAAAACCGAAAAAAGAAAATAGGAAAGAAGATAAAACAACAACAAGTTCTGTAATTTTAGCAAGGGAAGATTAAAAGCAGAGAACAAAATAAAGGGCGTGGGGACTTCGAACGCAGTCACTCCCATCAAATTGTATATGGACCCTCGTTTAAAAGTAAACTTGGATAAATATACCAGCTAAAAAAACAAAACTACAACACCCAATAAATGTTGTTGCAATGTCCTCAGGAATGTGACTACCCTCGAATACATTTTTTTTGGAAAGCAATCACAAGATAATGCGCGACTGGAAAACAAACTGAATTTGTCCAAATTGGCTAAAGAACTTTTCCAGTTCTCCCCTTGAGTGCACATTTTCTCCCTTCCAGACGGCTGGATAAACCGTTCGAGAACAATAGGGTTAATTTACTTTTGATAAGCAAAATGGGGGGTCTACAATGAAATCAAATTTTCTTCCCATCCACTGAGTTTTAACTTTTCATATAAGTGAAGCCCACTTCAATTAGTGTCATTTCGATTATAACGCAAATTTAAGCAATTCGTGGATAAGCAGGGTAATATCGATCTCATATTTTATTAATACATTCTTCCTTTTAAGTCTTATTAACTGCGTTGCTCAGCAAAATTCATCAGATTGAAATATTCATGAATTTATAAAGGCAAACTTAGTAAATACTGCTACAATTAGAAAACTTAAATAAAGCGTTTTTAATACGACTATTTAAAATCATTTTAAGTGACTACTCAGACTGCTGGAAATATTTGAAATTATCCAAAGAGTTTATCAGACGAGAGACATAAAAAAAAACATTGTCTATATAGTCTTTTGGGAGGACCAGAGAAATTGTCCATTGTACTCATCATCTTACAATAATTTATGCCCCGAATCACTTCTGTACGATGGCTCATTTCAATGCCTAGCTGTCGTTTTGGCTTTAAAAAGAACATGTCATGTTTGGTTTGTAGACATGTTCGAAGTAAAGCCATCTTGATAGCATTAGGATTAGGACTAAAGACTAGCTTTAGAATTTGTATCATAGCTTGAAATTCACTGTTGTAGAGAGACAAATAACCGCATTTTCAGAATTCATCTTATGTCTTATTTGATCTTCATCTCAAGTATTACTAAAGCATATTTCTTACATTTTTGAAAATTGTTTATTAATCACTATTGATATCATAGCTTATAGCACTGTTGAATATTATTACCAAAATGCTACCTGATAAATCAATCCAATATTTCTGTATGCTGTTCAATGACTTTGCGGTTATAAAAAAAAAATATTTAATTTTACGCTTATGTTTTTAAGATAATTTCAATTGTATATGGAAAGTTACCGATGTCACAACTGGTGTAAAACTATGAAAAGCTTTATAGATTAGTTTATTGTTGTCAGGCTTCATACTCACTTTTCACTCCCAAATCAATATTCCTGTTTTCAGTACTTTATTTTTGTGTTTTCAGTAAAGCGCTAGTTTTCTATAATCCTAGAAACACAGGGAAACATGATTAGTTGGTTTATTTTTTCTAGTTTGATTGATATATATTAGAAAGGCTGTGAAACAATAGTTTTTGCCCGTTTTAAGTTTCAACTTCGCTCTTTACTTCCCTTGGAAAAATTTTGTTTTTTTAGATTAGTTTTAAACAATGATAAATAGTGGTCTGCTAAATAGATAAACCATGTGAATGTACATTTTACGAATCCATAGCCTAAGTATTTCAATCCATTGAGAGGAAAATAAGGATCAAAACACTACAGAAATTTATAATAAACCCGCAGAGTTTCCAACTCATATTGTGCAAAAGAGAAGAAGAGTAAACTATCAAAAAACGAGTCTAAAAGGATGAATTGTAAAAGCTTAGTCATATTGATGGAGAGGGACTTGTGTGTGAGAAAATACTAGATTCGCATCTCTGGTAAGCTCTTCTACGTACCCAGTTTTGTGTAAGGACCAGCCTCTATTCTCAGAATTTAATTTCCTTGTTCAAAAAGAAGCCTCATTAGAAGCTTTCGAAATAAAGTTACTCTAGTTTACGGTACAACTTATTTAAGTTTTGGATTTTGTGGTAAATATACCCCAGTTTAGCTTTTCCGATAAAACTTTGCTCACTTCAACTTCTTATGATTAACCGTTAATTTTCCCTGAATAACAAGTAAAAAAAACTTTTCCCTTTTATCCAACTAAAAGTTTTAATCACCTCTTTCTATTTTCACTTCTTTTCCGAAAAGGGTGGAAGTTGGGCCAAACAATAACTTGACCAACCAAGTTTCAAGCCAAACCATTCTTTCATCAGGTCTTTATCGCCCCCTCCCATTTTTCCTACGTTTTTTTTTTCTTTAAGCGACGTGTAGACTAGTCAGCCATGTAATTCTAAGTAGCCTCAAAGCTACCTCAGGTTGAGTAGTGAGTTTAGAATTTCTGGGAACCAGCTCAAACACAGAAGCGTAAGTCTAGAACTTGTCCTCTTGTATTACTAAGCTATTTGGGACGCAAGATTCCTAAAATTGGTTGTTCGTCCAACCTGGAGTGGTACACTATTGCCGAACAAAACTTTCCAAACCGCACGTGGGATACACACATTTGGGAATTCTAGCAAGCAAGAAAACCTAACAGAATTAAATAATTTCCAGTTAAGATCTGAAGATCCCAATGCGCTTGAGCTCTAAAAGTCTCAGATGAACAAAACTCACGTTGAAATCGCTGTAAAATCTGTGTAATAAAAGGATGGGGCTTCGTAAACCGCAACCTTTATGAGGGTTTCCCAAAATAAAGGTAAATAAAGAACTTACGCTTGGCCCAAGATCCACTAAAATCACAACTCACGAAATGATTAACGCCTTACTCATGCCAAGGCCGCATGCCAAGTAAAGGAGAATATTAAAACCAGACATCAGAAGGACAAATTGTTTAAGATAAATTATAAAGAAGATTATCCCATTAAAGAAAGGTTGTTAATCATCTTTAGTCTAGATCGGGATTATTTTTCTGAAAGAGTTAGGTGGACGCTACAAAGATTCTAACTAAAGGAACAAACAGAGCTGTTTATAAATGTTATTACATCCACATGAACGTTATTGCCTGTTATTAAACTGTAGTTTAAATAAAATAAACGCCAATATTACCAATATCACCGGAAAAAATTATTAAGAAGAAGAGAAAAGCGAAGAGAAAATTAAGAAGAGAAAAGCGAAAAAGACATTTGACCATCAATAAACATTGCTCAACGTTTTTACCGATAAAAAGTTTACTAGGCTAGCTAAATTCTGCAAATGCCAATGCCACTTCTGAAGTAGAGCCTTCTGACATCAACAGTGACACTTGGTGTCAGTATCTTCAAGAAAAGACTACAACATCTTTCACAGTTTCAAGTTAGATTGCCTTTCCAATTTGCAATAATCAGTAGCGAAATGCTTCTCCAAACATGACACACATTCAGTGTTTCCACTTATCCTTTCAAAAAATCTGTAGAATCTTGAAAATTTTCGGGAGAAAATCGAGAGATGGCTCTCAGGATTCGGGAGAAAATCGGGAGATGGCTCTCAAGATTTTGTAGAATTTTCAGTAAGAACTTTTTTATATTTTGTATTAAGTTTCGGAGGTGTTCGAGCCATTTGCGAATAAAGTACCACATTCTAAAAGTTCAGAGCGCAGATTTACTGGAGCCAGCTGCGATTCCGAAAAGAAAATTCGTTAATCAACTTTGTCAAACATGACAAAATAAAGCAGCTAGAAGCTTGAAATGTATTTAATTTTATAACTAAGTGCAGTCACGTTTCATTCAGACTCTAAAGCTGTTTAATTAAGACATTTTTCCTCATCGACCCCTACTTTTTCTCATCCTTTCAGGCTCCAAACAACAGCCTGCTAAGTTCAAGACGGAGACAGAAAATATGGACGAATTACGAACATCAGGCATTAGTAGTAATGTGTCAATCTGTTCAAGCAGAGTGTCTCCCTATATAGCTATAACGATAGAGAGCGGGGTGTCTCCCATATAGCTACAATGCTTACAACAAGACAGTCCCGCCAATACAAGCAGACAGTGTAATGACCGGAATTCAACCACCGTGAAAATTCGTGTTGATCTGTGTTCAAAGTGCGTGATGTTACCTTTGTTTGAAATTGTGAAATTCTTTTTGTAATTTAATTTGTTAGGCGTGGTTGACATATGTTTAACCTTGAACTAATTTACATAAATTAATTTATTATTAATTAGTTTACATAATTACATTAATTTACATAATTACATTAATTTACATAATTACATTAATTAATTTTTTTTTACATCTCTTAGAATGTCATGAAACACACTTAAAACACAAAAAATTCATATTTAATATTTTCCAACTTCAAAATGGGAATGATATAGATACGTGTGTCGCAACTTTTACTATTAGAAAATTAATATTTGTAGTGACCAATTTTTTTCTGAGTAAGCCAGCATATCAAACGTTTAGAATGTCTATTAAAACATCGGAGATGTAAGAAAAGGAATTTGCATACATCATATGTCGGATAGATAGGTTAACATAGAGAAAATCTAAGTATAAGAATGAATAAATTCTCTATCAACATCTATTGACAGATACTTGGGATAGCTTTAACGGAATCTAAGTATTAGAGTAAGTAAATTCTTTATCAATGTCTTTTGACAGATACGTTTGATAACACTGACATAATCTAAGTATCAAATTGAACAAATTCTTTATTAAAATTCGTTATCGATATCATTTGTCGGCTACGTCAGATAACATTGACAAAATCTATCTATTAGAATGAATAAATTCTTTATCATCAGCCGTTGTCAGATTTGTCATTATGAAAAAAAATTGTAAGTAAGTAACAAACTCTTTCTTGAATTCACCTCTTGCATACACAATACAGAAATTATAAAAAAAAAATAATTAGGCATTGAGATAGGCAATCATCCGCCCAGACCCATAAGCAGAGGAAGTGAGAGAGACAAAAATACGTATAAATGTAAGGATTCTGACATACAAAGCAACAATCACAGGCATTGAGATAGGCAAACATCCGCCCAGACAAATAGGCAAGGAGAGTGAGAGAGACAAAAACACATATAAATATATGGATTCAGGCATACAAACCGACAGAGACAGGCACTGAGATAAGCAAACACCCACCCAGACACATAAGTAGAGGAAGTGAGAGAGACAAAAACACATATAAATGTAAGGATTCTGACATACAAAGCAACAATCACAGACATTGAGATAGACAAACATCCACCCAGACACATAGGCAAGGAGAGCGAGAGTGACAAAAACACATATAAATATATAGATTCAGACATACAAAGGAACAATCACAGGCAT
>JAQQPU010008504.1:0-26470 GCA_029168905.1 Artemia sp. Kazakhstan ARC1039 | reverse complement strand
TCCCTCTGGGTACTTCGGGGGATTAAGTCATCCCAAAAGACATATTTATCATATTTTCGACCATGCTGAACAAAATGGCTATCTCAAAATTTTGATCGGGTGACTTTGGTAAAAAAAATAAGCGTGGGAGGGGGCCTAGTTGCCCTCCATTTTTTTTGGTCACTTAAAAAGGGCACTAGAACTTTTAATTTCCGTTCCAATGAGCCCTCCCACGATATTCTAGGACCACTGGGTCGATACGATCACCCCTGGGGAAAAAAAAACAAAAACAAACAAACAAACAAACAAATAAACACGCATCCGTGATCTTTCTTCTGGCAAAAAATGCAAAAATCCACATTTTTGTAGATAGGAGCTTGAAACCTCTACAGTAGGGTTCTCTGATACGCTGAATATGATGGTGTGATTTTCATTAAGGTTCTATAACTTTTAGGGGGTCTTTCCCCCTTTTTTTGAAAATCAGCCAAATTTTCTCAGGCGCGTAACTTTTGATGGGTAGCTCTAAACTTGATGAAAGTTATATATTTGAAATCAGCATTGAAATCTGATTCTTTTGATATATCTATTGGTATCAAAAACCCGTTTTCTAGAGTTTCGGTTACCATTGAGCCGGGTCGCTCCTTAATTACAGTTCGTTACCACGAACTGTTTGATGCAGAAAGAACAGGATCTTTTTGATTAGACCATTTTTCAAATTTTTGTGCCACAATAATTAAGCATTTATCGCAAAGTATGTATTTTAACCTTATTTTAACTATGGCTGTTATTTTAAGTATTTTATAATAGATTTAATGTGTATTCTTCCCATACAAAACTTTACCTTATTAAAGTCTTTGGAGTGGGGGCAGCGTAGTTGGCATAAAGAACAAAACTTTAGCGTAGACAGTAGGAGAGGGGAGGGTGAGGATGGAGACTCATCCAATACGGGACGGAACTTCACTTATCTCCTCCGTTCCCGATTTAGGAGATTAGAGAGACTCTTTGGGCTGTAGAATGTTGGACCGTTTGAGTTGTGGAAGACGTTAAAATGCTCGAAAATACTTTATATTTTTAGTTATTCCAGGATTGCTTTCATAGGTTGTGGAATGGTGATCCCCCTGGCTTATGATTTGGGTGAGGCTCAACTCATAATATGCAATTTTGATTAATTGTTCTGTGTTATAAGCAAATATTGTTCTTTATACGTTATTTTCAGTTATACTTTTATCGCATTCCGTTCATTTTTAAGCCTTGAGATAAAAACTGAAACCTTAGCGTAAACAGTGGTGGGGAGAAGTTTCCCCCCTCACATGCATAATTGAGCAGCCACAGAGAAAGTAATACAAATGAAAATAATCTGTCTTTTGAAAATGTCTTTTTTCAAAAGACACGTAAATAATCGTCTAAAGGAACCTGAAGTGCTATCTCTGACATTTCCATTGATTCTTTATTCCCGTTACTTTCAGATGTAAAATTTAGAATATTATCGAATGGGTTTAATCGTCCCCTCCCTGAATAATTCACATTTAAAAAACTCACCCCCTTGGAAACTCCTCCCCCTCCAAGAACATTTCTTTTCCTGCTGATAATTCCCCCGAGTTAAATTCCACCCAGCAGAAATTTCAAGCCGTGGAACATGCTCCCCCAAACATATTCCCCTCAGATAATTTCGGATATTCATAAAATAAATAAAAATTTGTTTTCCAGGGGCACTTTATGTGGAAGAGGTGGTCACATAAACTTTGGAACTGGGTTCATTGAATTACAAATTAAAAGTTATAGTGCCCTTACACCAGGGACGGATCCAGGATATTTTTTTTGGAGGGGGAGGGGCGCAAAATAGGTTGATGCAATAACTTTGCGCAAGTTTAATTTAAACAATCTTGCGTTAATTAAGTAAATTATATTACTTTAGACTACGTTAGAGGGGGGGGGCTAGTTGCCCTCCAATCTCTTTTGACTCTTAAAAAGTGAACAAGAACTTTCAATATCAAATCAAATTAGCCATCTCTAAAGTTTATACGAGCATCCCTTCCATAAAAAATAATATGAAGGATTCAGAGAATGCTTAAATTACAACCCTTGCCATGAGGGCTTTAGGGAAGTTGTCATCCTCAAAGACCTAATTTCCAGAACTTAAAACTACGTTTAATAAAATGGCTGTCTCAAAATTTTGATTGGATGTGTTTAGGGAAAAGGTGGGCGTGAGAGGGGGGTTAGTTGCCATCAAATCACTTTCGACTATTGAAATGGGCACTAGCCCTTTGAATTTCCAATCGAATGAGCCTTTTTTGAAGTTTCTACGACACCGCCTTCTATAAAAACCTTTTATGTCCCAAGGGTATAGATTAAAACCCTTGCATTGAGGGATGTGGGGGAGTGTCCTCCTCAAAAACATATTTTATATGTGAAAATCAACTACGCTGAACAAAATGGCTATCTCAAAATTTTGATTGGATTTGTTTGGGGGAATGATGGGCGTGGGGGGGGGCTAGTTGCCTTCCAATCACTTTCGACTATTAAAAAGGGCACTAGCCCTTTAAATTTCTAATCGAATGAGCCATTTTTGAAGTTTCTACGACAACGCCTTCTATAAAAACCTTATATGCCCCCAGGACATAAATTAAAACCCTTGCCCTGAGGGTTTTTGGGAGTGTCCTCCTCAAAAAAATATTTTCCACGCCCATTATTTCCCCAAACACATCCAATCAAAATTTTGAGATAGCCATTTTGTTCAGCGTAGTTGATTTCCAGATAGAAAATATGTTTTTCCCAGAAATACGTGTTTTCCCAGATGCACTTGGATTGAGATGGGGATTGTCCTCCTCAAAAACATATTTTCTATCTGGAAATCAACTATGCTGAACAAAATGGTTATCTCAAAATTTTGATTGGATGTGTTTGGGGAATGATGAACTTGGGGGGAGGGGGGCTACTTGCCCTCCAATCACTTTCGAATATTATAAAGGGCACTATTCCTTTGAATTTCCAATCGAATGAGCCTTTTTTGAAGTTTCTACGACAACGCCTTCTATAAAAACCTAATATGCCCCAGGGCATAACTTAAAACCCTTGCCCTGAGGGTTTTTGGGGAGTGTCCTCCTCAAAAAAATGTTTTCCATGCCCATTATTTCCCCAAACACATCCAATCAAAATTTTGAGATAGCCATTTTGTTCAGTGTAGTTGATTTCAAGATAGAAAGTAGGTTTTTCCCAGAAATACGTGTTTTTACAGATGCACTTCGTACGGAAGGGGTCTTCTTAGAAATTTCAAAGGGGGCTCATACGGTTGGAAATCGAGAGTTCTAGTTCCCTTTTTAACAGGCGAAAATGATTGGAGGGCAACTAGCCTCCCCCATGCCCATCATTCCCCCAAACATATCCAATCAAAATGTTGAGATAGCCATTTTGTTCAGCGTAGTTAATTTCCAGATAGAAAATACATTTTTGAGGAGGACGCTCCCCCACAAACCTCAGGGCAAGAAATTTAAGTTATGCCCTGGGGCATATAAGATTTTATAGAAGGCGTTGTCGTAGAAACTTCAAAACATGCTCATTCGATTGGAAATTCAAAGGGCTAGTGTCCTTTTTAATAGTCGAAAGTGATTGAAGGGCAATTAGCATACCCCCCCCCCCGCCCATTATTTCCCCAAACACATCCAATCAAAATTTTGAGATATCCATTTTGTTCAGCGTAGTTGATTTTCAGATAGAAAATATGTTTTTACATATTTTCCAAAACATTTACATATTTTTCACATATTTTACAAACATATCCAATCAAAATCTCAAAATTTTGATTGGATATGTTTGGGGGAATGATTGGCATGGGGGGAGGCTTGTTTCCCTCCAATCATTTTCGACTATTAAAAAGGGAACTAGAACTCTCGATTTCCAATCGAATGAGCCCCCTTTGAAATTTGTAAGACGACCTCTTCCGTATGAAGTGCCTCTGGGAAAAATAAATAAATAAATAATAAAACATTGGAGCCGTATGGCCTTTACTAAAGGCAACGCTACAGCATTGCCTCTGATTCATAAAAAAATGAAAAAGGAGCCAAAAAAGGGTCATCATCAAGGGTCATCATCATCAAAAGGGTCATCAAAATACCTGACCCAGATTCAACACCAAGAGGCATTTCAAAGAAAAAAAGGACGCCGTTGTACAGAAACTATGCCCAATGATGCTGAGCAGTAGGTGCCAACACGAAGATAATCCATATGAAGAAGAAAAGAAGTGTGAAATTGCATTTGTTCAAATACTCTTATACTCGTCAAAACTTGGTACGTTAGAAGGTGCTGGAGGATTGCTAACATTTTCAGTTAAATGTGAACAGTTGTAGAAACTAGGTTCTGTCAGTGGAATTTTATGTTGACCTCGATAAAAAAACCTGAAAATACCTAGTATTTAATTTTTCCTATGTTTTAAAAAAATAGCATGGATTTGTAATTACAATGTTTGGAATCAGTGAGTTATTTTCTATATTTGTAATATTTCAAAACATTAAAAATACTACTGAAAAACGAGCAGCTTGAAGAAACAACGATATTGCTTTTTTCGGAACTTACTCATATGATGATACTTGGTTCTGTCGGAGGACAGCCGAACTGGTGGACGTTACAAACCAGCTGTCGTCATAACCTCATGTGAATACACAGTAAATGAATAGTAAAAATTTAGTCTGTACAAATTGCCTGTATAAACGTCGTTAGTTGAATTCTTACTTCTGATTAAAACGGTTCTTAATATCTGTTGACAAGCGGAGAGATCCGTTCCCAAGGTGAGCACTTTCTTTCCTGGTTCTGTTTCCGAAAAGAAACTACTTTACATTTCTGTTTTTGGGTTTTGTTACGAGCAGATAACTCAGTCATTTGATTCTATTTCATAATAAAATCCCTTTCTTGTTTTTCTGTTTCTGATTTCCGTTTCTTGGTTCACTTTCAAACAGAAATCCCTTTCTTGTTTTAGTTTCTGATATCTGTCTCAGGGCTCACTTCCAATTAGAAATATCTTTCTTGTTTTTAAGTTTCTGATTTTTGTTTCCAGATTAAATCCTGACGGAAATCCTTTTCTTGTAATTTTTTGTGATTTCTGTTTCCGGTTTTACTTATAATCAGAAAGCTATTTTTTTCCATCTCTAATTTCTCTGTCTTGGTTCTCACTTCCGAACATAATTCACTTTTTGTTTTTTCCGTTTCTGATTTCTATTTTCGGGTTCACCTTCTAAACAGAAACTCCTTTCATGTTTTACCGTTTCGAGTTTTAATTCCTGGTTCAGCTGTGATAAGACTTCCCTACTCAAGCTATTCTAATTTTATGCTTTGCACTGGCAGACGATAAGGAGACGAAGAAACAGTCTGAGAAAACAGTAGCTCCAAGGACTGACTTCTTACCATACTACACAAAGTCAAAAATCAAGCATACTTCTGAAGAGAAAGATCTAGAGACAACGCCCAAAATGGATAAAACTGTCTTGAAATCATTGCTAGACGCCTTTCAGCATTTAGTGGCTTAGTCGACAAAATTCTCGGTGGAAAACCAGCAGAGAGCATGGGAAGAAGCCTTAATGGCAGAGTGGAAGCTGGATGAAGAAAACAGTTTTCTCTCGTGCATCACCCTAAGAAGGAAATACAACAAGACCAAGAAATTATTCAACCCATCATCCGAACTTTTACCGAGTCTAAAGCCATGATCTTTTAAATGGTCCCATTGAGAGAAGATGAAAACCTGGAGGCCTACTTGGAAGCTTTAACTCAAACTACGACTGCTTGCAATTTACTCCAAGCCCCGTGGGTTGCCAGACTAGAAGCGAACCTATCCGAGAGGGCCCTGCAGGCTTACAAAGCCCTTGCAGCCGCCAAAGGTAGTGACTTTGACGAGGTCAGAACTTCTCAAGAGGCTCCATGTCATCAGTGATACTTTTCTCCAACGATGTTGACAGGCTAGCAAGGCGAGTCCTATCTGGAATACAAGGGCTACCTGACTACCACAGCCAAAAAATTGCTCTGTTTTGAGAAGGTGGAGGAACTAAAAACGGCAGAGCCCAACCTGGACGGCAATTTATATCATGTCTAGAAAGATTGTAATGGCATAGTTTAATTACAGCGGCAAATCCAGACCTTAGAGTTTTTGTAGGTTAGAGTGGTGCAATAACGCTGGGAGAATGCATCTGAAAAGCCGATGACTGGGACAAGTCTCTATGCTCATTGAAGAAGTAGGTAGCACGAACAAACGAACCTCTCACCAAACCTCAACAGACTCCTGATCAGGAAGCTAAATCACACAAGACCTCACCAAAACATTGCTATTACCATCTTAACTTAATGTCACACACAGAAAAGGAATGCAGGGGAGGTAAACTCCAAACCCAAGAGCCAAAAAAGGAACGGGTATATCCAACTAATGTAACAGAGGAGCTATTAACCCTAAAGTCTGAATACGTCGTCAAGGCTCAATCGAATGTGCAATTGCTACCCTTAGTGATCGACTCAATATTTGAATTCACTATGGTGAACCTAGAATGGGTCAAAGAAGTTTATCCCAACCTTGGAAAAACTTTAAAGTAGTTTATGGAGGAGGGCCATAAAATATAATGCACCGTAAGACTTCTGACGATAAAGTTTATGGATCACGCAGGGAAAATCCTCAAAGAGATGATTGAAGCAGCGATCTGCCCTATATTAACCCATAACATTCTGCGTGGAAGGAATTTTCCGATATTTGAAGAGACCATTCTTCCGATCAACGTCCATGATGTACCCGAAGCGGAAACAAAAGAAGCCTTTGTGGTGACAAGATCTAAAGCCAGACATAGATCATCAAGGAATCATAGTGGTCCCAGCTCAGAACCGGAGGTCTATAAAGTGTCAACTGTGGCTCTGCATAACTCTGAGCCCTGCAAAATGTTATCTGTGACAGAACTACAAGATGCTTTAAACTCAGGACAAAATATCCTTCAGAAATTGAGAAGGGGTGGAGTTGTTTGAACAAAATCAAATTTTGTTCTTCTATGTAATTTTTAGATTTTCGTTAAGTATTGCCTTCTATATCATTTTTTAAAATGTATTAAGCTGGAACTTTCAGAATATCAATAGAGTAGGGAATTAAATGCTATTAAGCGTGTTTTAAGCATTAATAATCCATTTTTTTAAAATAGGGTGATTTGAACCCTTTGAAAATAAGTCATTTTTCATTTATAGGTTGCATTGGTCCCATACTCGTCGTCATCATCATCATCATCATCCTAATCAGTTGGAGAAGGAGAGGAGCTCTCCAACAATTCAACATGGGACGAAAACATTTTACCTGACAGTCAAATACCGTTTACTACTGATGAGTTTTTAAATGATTTTCTTTTAAATGTAGTTTATAGCGCAGTTGAGCAGGGGGACTTGAGTCAAAAACAACTTGCAGCTTTTAAATGATTTTACAAATGAATTAACTGGGAATCCTCCTCTAGCCCCCGATAACCTAACGAGTCCACTTCAATCGAATGAAGTGGAGCATTCGCATACCCCAAATATTGAACAAAGTGGGGGGAGGGATTGATAATATACAAGAGTGGGAGGGGTGTAACATGCAATTTACAACTTTTCCTGACTTTCAGCTCTCAAACTCAATTTTAAATGCAATAGCTGTCTACACTGCGACTTTTGGGGATCCATTTAATTCACTTATGGGGGTAAATTTTGTGTTTGACCCCGTAGATATTGTGCATGACTATTTAGATAAAATTTGTGCACTACTGGAGAACCAGATTCAGTTGTGGGGAGGTAGGGATTCAATTAAGGTTTCTATTGTTTTAAAGGTGTTTTATTTAAATGAGGGGGAAAACAAAGTTTATCATCATTATATACATTCAGAGATGCGCGTGATTTATCCGAATCTAGAAAATTTTGAGGGTGTTTTTAGTGAGTGGGTAGGAAAAATTATTGCGCATCTTGAGAACTATAACGAAAATGGGAGCGGCTCTGTAGTTCTTTTTGTTGAAAATTTAAGCGTTAATATCTGTAAATTTAAGAAAGATTTTATTTTAAGAGGGGGGCTGGGTCTGATAGGTCAATAGTTTTAAAATATAATCCATATTTAGTAGGTTGTCGTGGTGTCCAGAAGATCTGTTTTGAAACAGATCAAAAATATCTCAAGTACGCTTTCCTCATATCAGCATTTCAGCCTCTAGCATATGACGCTACCAAGACGAATTTAGATGATTGGGCTGTATATGGGAAGGACGGGTCCAATTTTCCCATTGTAGATTTTTCTTGTTTAGAGGGAAAATACCCAGTAACGCTACAATCCATTGATATTTTTGAAAGGGCTAATGCCCGTTTAAATATCGGCGTTACTGTGGCTCAGTATGAAACTGAATTTGAAGATGGGGTTCGTTCTAAAGAGAAGGGGGTGGTATTCCCAGTAAGGGGTCCGTCGATTGATTTGGTCAAACACTGGATTTGGTTGTTGTATACACCACCATCTAGTGACTTTGCCAATTCAATTGGCCATTTTAATCCAATTACTGACATCAGTAGAGTTCTGGGGGAGGGTAAGAATAATGGGGTACGTTTCTACTGTCCAACATGCCTCTCTAAATTTTGGACTGAATTAAAGCTGCAAAATCATATGAAGCATTGTAGACGGTATGGCTACCTGACAGTGGAAACGGTTTCAGGGGATAGGGCCATTTTACGCTTTAAAAATTTTCAAAACACCCTCCACCAGTGCAACAAAATATCTTTGGATTGTGAAGCTAAGCTGGTGGAGGTGAACGATCCTAAATTTCCAAACCGAATCAAAGAACATCAAGCTATTGCAGTGTCCTATGCCCATGCACAAAGAGACAGTTCTAACACCATGCGGTTGTTAGAAATAGTAGAAACACTGGATGAGGGGGAGTGAATGATCAAGGCACTGACTAAACTAATTGGCACAGCTAATGGCGGTATTTCTCATTTGAGAAATACCCATTATCCAATGGTGTTGTCTGCAGAGGATCGTCTCGCAATTAAGGGGGGTTTGTAAGGGGGAGTTTGAAGAGGGGGATAAGGGGACTAAAGGAACTAGAGGGGGGAGGGGGAAAGTCAGAGACCATAATCACCTGTGGCAGGAAATATCATCTGGAGGTAGTAATTTTAGAGGTGTAGCGCATCAATCGTGTAACTTAAATGTTAGCCAGCAGTTTTTTATCCCTGTTTTTATCCACAATGCAAATTACGACTTAAAACTTATTTTACCGGCACTGGCACGTATGCACAGGGAGGGAGGGGGAGTAGATAGTCCATGGGTAAATAATTCATTTACCTATAACATTATTCCCAAATCGACCGAGAAGTTGTTGCTTCTCGAGCTGAAATGGCAGGCAGTTGATAATGGGCATACGTGTTGGAATAAAATCAGGTTTTTAGATTCCTTTATTTTTTTCCCAAGGCGTTGAGTCAGTTGATTCAAGTGCAGAAAAGCGACAATTTTGATTGCTTTCCTTTGCTTAAACAGCACTTTCCAGACAGTGAAATGTATGACCTATTAACCTGCAAAGGTGTATACGCATATGACTATTACTGTTCTAGCGCAAGCTTAAGCAAGGTGAAACTACCTTCAATTTATGCTTTTTACAATTCACTGACCAACAGTGAATGCACAGCCGAGGAGTATGAGTTTGCCAAGAAGGTGTGGTCTATGGGGAATTGTACAAATGGTTGGGATTATTGTAGACTGTACTTGGCCAGTGACGTTTTAACTCTGTTGGATATAGTCTGTAAGAACACATACCAAATCTATTCAGAGTTCAGGTTGGATATAGGATATTATTTTTCCACACCACATTTGGTGATGGATTTGATTTTAAAAATTAGTAGGGACGAAATAGGCCTAATCACCGATGTAGATCAGCACCTTTTTGTAGATTGTTCAATGAGGAGAGGGTATGTTTTTCATGGGGACCGCGTCTTGTCAACCTATCTGAGCAGACTAAACACCGGTGCAAAGTCAAATGCAGTGTTCTTGGACATGAACTCATTGTACCCCTCGGCAATGTCTCACTACTCTTTGCCGTGTGGTAACTCTCAATGGCTTGAGAATCCTTGTGAGTTCCCCGACATTGCCACCGTCGAGGACAATGGGCCACAAGGATGGTTCTTTGAAATTGACGGGCACATTCCACTGGCACTTCACGACTCCGTCAAAGATTTTGTTTTTCCCTGTATCAATCGACCAGTGACCAGGGACTCATTGAGCCCCTACAATCGATCATTGGTTAAGGATATGGGGATGCATTGGACCCCCTCTAAGCAAAAACTGATTGCTGATTTGGACCCTAAGGAGAATATCGTTGTTCACCATGTGCTTTTGCACTGGATAGTGAACAATGGTTTCAAAATCACCAAATGGTTTCAAGATCACGCTCTAGGGCAAACTCCAAGGTAGAGAAGGAATTGTACAAACTCATTCTAAATTCAGCATTTGGCAAAATTTGTGAAAGCGTACGTAACAGATCTCGCTGCGATATTGTGACTGACCCTCTAGAGTGTGCACGAATTATTGCCGATCCCGATTTTACATCGTTCACGAGCATAGAGGTTGGCATGGTTCTTCTACACAGGAAAAAGCAAAATGTGGTACTGAACAAGAATATAGCAGGAGGTAGTTCAGTACTAGGAATTTCTAAAAAGCTCATGTTGTCATTTTTTTACATTGTGTGCAAGGTGCAATGACCACGGGAGAGGGAGGTTCAAGTTTACTATGGGGATACAGATTCTCTGCTGTTAAAGGTAAATGGGACCGAAGATTTATTGGGTGATCTAGAAAAGGGGGAACACATCAGCTCGCGGATGGATTTCACAGACTGGAATCTGTCCCTCTACCCTGAGTTGGTGAAACGTCAAGCCCCCAACCAACTATTAATGTTAAAATCAGAGACGGTTAGTGATTTGATATCCAGGGGGGTGTTCCCGGTTCCTAAAGTTTATTGCGTTAACAAGCAGTGGTCCCGCTCGTGGCCGGCCTTCGCCCCCCCCCGGCCCCAGAGGGGGAGGTCTCCCCATTTAAATTCATAATGTTCAACTGTGCTAGTTCATGTTCCAAGTGTTTTTTGTTGTTGTTGTACAGAAAAGTGTGCTAATGTACATAAAGTGATGGTGAACAAAAAGTGTTTAAAGACAATATTTGTTGTTGTTGCTGGACAAAAGTGTTTTTATTTATGTTGTACATAAAGTGTCATTTTTATCATTGTTCATGTTGAACAAATAGCGTTTTCATGTTGACCATGAAATATTGTCAGGTTCTTGTTGAACAAGTGTTATTTTTATTGTTGTTCATGTTGAACATATAGAGTTTTCATGTTGCAAATAAATGACCATGAAATATTGTTTTTGTTGTTCTTGTTAACGTCGATAGATCTATGGGAAAATTATTACTACTACTACTTATTCACTGGACACATATGGTTTACAATTAGCTGTAGTCCGACTGTTGTCAACAGCAGTAGCATGTTTCAATTTAAAACACCCTTCAGTCGTTTCTGTGTGGACCGTCAATGTCGGGGAAAACAACACTTTTTGTTAAAATAATTCAAAATTGTTAGAAAATGTTTTTGGAAAAGCCGAAAAAATCTACTATTGCTATAGTATTTGGCAGGAGTCTTATGATCAAATAAAAGCTATTGCCAGAACCATACCAATACAATTCATACAAGGACTTGATGTTTTCAATAGTATTGGATCGAACTCGTGGCTGATTATTGATGATTTGGCTGAATCCATTTAACAATTCTCACAGGAAATGATACAACTGTTCACCGTTCGCTCCCACCATGAAAACATTTCCATAACCCTAGTTCTACACAATCTGTTTCATCAAAGCAAATGTATGCGAACCCTTGCTTTGAATTGCACTATCTATATTATCTATCGAGTTGTTCGTGATTCTAGCTCGCTAATAACTCTCAATAAACAGATATACCCCGGCGCCCCAAAATTTATGTTGTCAGCGCACACTCAGGCGACTAATAAACCCTACGGTTACATTTTCCTGGATCTTAATCAGAGCACGCCAGAGGATCTACGTGTAGTCACCGACATTTTCGACAATGAAATTACAGTATATCTTCCGGTGAACAATAGAAAAGGCTATTAGTTGCCATTATGATACTGAAGAAACTACACGAACAACGGCATTTATTTTCCGTTTTAAGCACTTCAAAACCTCCACTCAGGAAGGTCATACTCAAACATGGTGTTGACAATGATTTCATTAATCTAATATCTGAACTTTGTTTAAATTTAACTGAGGGCAATGTTCAACTGCCAGAAGGTGTTAGACAACAGACAAAGCAACATCGTTCCACTGTACGTGCCTTGGCTTATAAAAACAAGGGAAAAATGTTTAAAAGAAAACGTCTCCTTCAAGCGGGCGGTAGCGTTTTCACACTTTTACTGCCAATAATTGTAGGACATGTAAACAGTTTTCTCTAGAGAATGGCTAAACCCTATAAATTGACACCATTTGAACTTGTCCTCTCGCCCGTCGAACATTTTGAAGACAATCTAAGCAAATTCATTAATGATGAGAATACTGCCGATGACAAAAACTGCTTTTACTTCAAGATACATTGTGACGTGTGGCCAAACATATACCTTATCGTGAGAGACCCACCGCCGCTGTTACCGATCCCTCTAAACAGGAAACACCTTCTCAAGATTCTGCAGCAGTGCAATCAAAGGAGAAGGAATTGAATTCAATTGTATCGAAAATTGGAAACCTTTTGCCACTGACCTATCGTGAACAGAGTAAAAGAGTATTATCTTATCTCATGTTGGAAACTGGTGAACATCAAGTTGAAGTCGGCAGCACAGGGAAACGAATTATAATTCAGGGAAAAAGTTCTAATCTAGTTGATTTAATTTGTGATATGGTGACCAATCGTAAAGGACTTTTATCATTTGACAATAGTCTATACACCTTTCTAAGTGTATCAAACTTCCCCAAAAGTTTTATTTGCAATAAGCAAATTCTAAAGAAACTTAGAGAATATAGTCCTCCAACAACGCCAGCACCACCATTTAAAAAAGAAGAAGATTCAATATTTGAAAATACTAGCAGCAGCAGCAACAATGATTTTGTAACACCTGTGTCTTCTAGTCAAAAGCGAAGATGAATTAATTCACCCTCCATTGTGCAAAAGGGGAGTGGACATTACAATACGTGTTTGCGTTCAAAATGGATGAAGTTCTGAAAGGTGTCTATGAAAATATTGGTGAAGCGGGAAGTTTAAGTTCTCCCAAAACGCTTTATAAAGTTGTCTCCGGCAGCACATTAAAAAAAGCAAAAGAGTATCTAGATAATGAACCAAGTTACACACTGCACCGGAATCACAGGCTTCGTGGCAAACAATATCGACAAACTAAAGCCTTTTTCCCTCTGCATATAATGCAAACGGATCTTTTAACTCTAGATGCAATTCAACGGCGTCACAATGCACCCTACAAATATATTCTGGTGGCAATCAATATCTTTACTCGCTATGCCTTTGCCATTCCATTACGGTCAAAGAGAGGTGTTGAAGTTGCTCAAGCCATTCAAAGCATTCTTGAACAGGATTACTATACAAAAATTCAATCGGATCGTGGTAGTGAATTTGTTCATCCTCATGTGCAAAAGGTTCTATTGAAATATAATATAACACTTTATCATAGTCACAGTCCGATATAGGCTGCATTGGCAAAAATTCAAAAGATCAATTCATTTGAATACCCATATGTTTTATTACCCTACGAAGAGCTCACCTTTATGAATGATTTATGTCGTACTATCAATAAAACAATTTTCGCTCGTAAAAAAGGAGCTTTTCATTTCAACTATTCAAAGGAGGAGGGCAAGATCTACATTAGTTCACCTATTGCCAATGAAAAGATTATTCTCAATGATAGCCTAAAGGATGTTCTTGGCTTTAAGCTCAATATAATCAACGGTAAAAGTGCCGGAAACACTAATTTCATTTTTGCTGACTACCTGCCTGCCTTCTCCACGGACACTTGTATATTTCTCTACGCCTCATTTGTGGAAACATCTTGGGTCGGTAATTCAAATGTTCCCCTCCTACGAGTTCTTGAACGAAAAACCAATCGAGAACATATTCACCACTACAATATAAAGCATCTTCAGTATATTCCCGTAAACAATTCCTATTTGGAACTTTGTCAGTTAAAACTATAAACTGAATTAGGTGACCCTCTAGCAATTTCAAAGGGGTTGGCTGTGATTAAATACCATTTTCGGCCCATCGTTCAACAACAAAATGTCTAATAAAAAAGTGGTATTCACTTATCCTGATATTGACTGCTATGTTAATACTCTTGGCCCGAGACAACAGGGCAATGAAATGGACTATTACAAAGGTCACTCGGCAATATCTGGCTATGGTCTTGGCAGCTGGTTTGCTAAGCTGTTTCTCTCTTCACTACCACTGGCTAGAAAATATCTTGTACCGGCTGCGACAGATTTTGCATCCTCTACACTATACAATTGGGGCTCTGGCAAGGATTTTAATAAAAGTGCTATGGAAAATCTTAGGTCCAGTGTGCGAACCATTGGCGAGAGATTAAAACAAAATGGTAAAGGTTTAAAAAGGTTGAGAAACAATGCGTCGCTCATCAGTCTCTACTTAGGTCGGAAACGAAAGACATAACCACTCTTGTCAAAGAAAAGAAGGAAAAAGCCGACACGTACTGTAAACAGAAGCCCCAGGAAGAGAATTGTTAGATCGAAACTAAATTTCTTCTCTTAAGATGTCCTACCTGCCACATAAGGATTATGAACCTTCAATCACCGCCTCATTGAATCTATTCAATGCTGAAAATGTTGATGTGAGTGTCAAGCATGGATACTATGAACAATTTTATCCTCAACAACCCTTCTCCGATAATATTCACTTTCAAATTTATTCCAATGAAGACTACTTTATGGACATGTCTTCAAAATTTATAGATTTGCAAATGAAAGTCCAGAAATCCGGTAATACAATTCCAATTCGGGCCGATGGAATACCCTATGAAAATTGTATACTACACAATTTATTTCGTCAAATCAGTGTCTACATCAATGGCACGCTGGTGAGCACAAGCAACAATCTCTCAAACTATGCAAGTTACATACAATTCATGCTGATGAAACACAAGTCACACAAGGAATTGAGAGGCACCTCCAATGGATATGAATATATTACTAATGCTGATAGTACAGATGCACTTAAAAATGCTACAACTAGTGAATTACATCTAGTTGGAAAAATATATCATGAAATATTTAATATACCCCAATGGCTACCGCCCAATGTTAAAGTGGATATGAAATTGACGCTTGCACCATCCAATTTCATATTGAGAAAATAACTTGCTGCCAATCCTGATGTAAGTCTCTCCCTCACCTCTGTAATACTTCATGTACGCAAACAACAGGTTATGAGTTCTGTTGCTTTGGCAGTGGAAAAACTGAGAGCCAATGGAAATAATATTAAACTACTTGTTCCTCATACAATCACCAATCAACGCCATATTACCATGGGGTCACGCACCTTCACCGGTTCATCCTTTATCAATGGCGAAATCCCCTCGAAACTCGCTTTGGCATTTGTAAAAAGCACCAGTGCAATAGGATCGTGGACTGGATGCCCACATAAATTCGAGATGTTTGGACTTTCATCTCTTGTTTGCAAAGTAAACGGCATCCCACTCTACAATATATCTTTTGATAAATCCTATAGAACATTGTAGGAGTTGACCATGCAAACCCTAGATCATGATTCGCAACTATTTGAAAATGGTATAACGGAAGATATGTTTGCTTAAACACATGGTATGATTGTACTGGATTTGTCTGGCACGCAGGATATGAGTATAGTACGTATGGGGAGTTTGCGTTTAGAGTGTAAATTTGCCGACCCATTGGCTGAGAGTATTGCACTAATCTCACCTTATCAATATGAAACCTATTGGGAAATCACTCCCGAAGGCAGTGTTCTACTAGACTTGGCACCATGAACACCAGTCAAATAATCAATGTATTTAATATGGACCCCTACATGTCCCAGGACAAATCCTATTGTCTGCCCTCGGACTCTCTTGGAAAAATTCAAAGTGTCAACAATACCTTGATTATTTTTAATAGCAGACCGTCGACTGTGCTGACGGGTCATTGGCTCTGCATCTTTCAAACAATGAAGACGATTGAATTTTTTGATCCTCTTGGTCTACCCTATATATTTTACACACCCCACATCAGCAACTATATTGAGAGCAGTGGGAAAACTATTATTCAAAACCGGAAGAGGTTGCAGGATCTAACGACTAAAAGCTGTGGTTTCCATGCACTACTATATTTTATGTTCCGATGTCGCGGCTATACTTACAAGCAGTTTCTCCACATTTATGGTGACAATCCACGTCTGAACGACTTTCTAGTGGAAAATATCATCTCAGACCTATACAGTATTGATTTCAGTGCCCTAAGAGTAAAGTGCTTAAAAAATATTTGTGAATCTGTTTATTAATAAAATGCAAATATACACAACAATGTCTTTAAATCTTCACTTTAGATTTCTTCATCGGTGTATAGGCAACTGTCGTGAACCACTAATGCTGGTAAATCATTTGGATTCACTGTATGTTGATCTTGATTGACTGCAAAGTCAGGGTCACATTTTCTACAGTGCAATGTAACTTCACTCTTGTCATATCTCTTTGTATAGTCAATGATACTATTTGCATTCATATTATGAAATTCACGAGTTTCAATCCATCTATTTGAAGCAATATCGCATACACTGTTTTCAACTGGTGAATCACATTCGGTAACTGCCAAATAAAAATCACTTGGTTTATAGTTATAATAGGTAGTGTCGTCACAACGATGACGTAGAAACCAAATTGTCTTGTTACCCCAACAGTTGAATCGTAGACCAGATTCCTCTTCCCAGAATAATTTAAATCAACAACCTTACCAATCTCGTAGAAATAAACTAAAATCACGTTCGGGATTCTTTCCAATCATAGCGGGGTAAGTATTCTCCCACTGATCACATTTATCATAGTGACAATTGGAGCACAGGTGCCCTCTAGGGTGAGAGTCACACACCTCTTCAAGACATGAATTACATCCTTTAATTTGCACTGCATAGCCTCTATGTAATTGACAAGGATTACATAATTTACACTTTTCACTATAGTCATCAATAATTGTAAAATTCTCACATTGAGTCCAACTCCCAAGAGTGTACATGCACAATGGACATGTATAGAACATTTTTCGGTTTCCGTGGTCAACTCTCTTACAGCTAAAACGAAACTGATCGTCCTAGCTCCATAAATTCAGTGAGGGGAATTGGGAGAGGAGTAACTCCGTGACGTTACCTCTTTCGAAGGAAGAGCCATCTACATTGAATCCATTGGCAATGTTTTCAAAAGTATATCCACGATATTATTCTGCTTTGTTCCAATTAATATATCAATAGATTGAGTATAAGCACTTGAATTACATTTTAAAAGTTTCATACAATACTCCAATGGGAGAGAATCAGTCCTCATTATACTGTCAAGTGTTCCCTGAAGAGAAAATATCCTACCTTGAAGAGATAACTCGAGAAAATCATCATCCAAAATCAAATATTTTTCCATAAACACTAGATTTAATCTAATTCTCTCATTCTCAAATTTATTCATTTTTCAATCCTTTCACTCTGACTGCTGACTCTAGACTGACCGTGATTCGTTAGCCTCTGATTGGTCTAGAAAGGAGATGTAACCACCTCGCTGATTGGTCTAGAAGGAAACAAGTGATCCTGTTTCCTATTTCTGGATCATAACCTTCGCCCCTAGCGTGCACTTGGCCAAAACAACAAAAACGATAAAACAAGATCTTGGAGAAAGAGGTCATTGACTCTGTCCCCGTTAGACTCAATAATCCAGAAAACATCCATCTAAGTGAGAAAAATCCTGTTTTTCCATTCTCACTGATAAAACCATAAAAACAGACATAAATTGCTGATGACATCCATGAAAAGCAACAAATGAATTGACCGACACTCATACCCGTCCAAGAAACATCCATAAAAGTGAGAAAATTCCTGTTTTTTCAAGTGAGAAAAATCCTGTTTTTTCATTCTCACTGACAAAACCATAAACTACGTGGTTCTCGTGGGACCTTCTGAGGCCTTTCTACTGAAACTTTTGTCAAAAATAGTTAAAAGGTCGGAGAAGAAAGACTCCGGTGTCAATACACCTCCCCCCCCCTCCCAGGGTACGGGGGAAAGCGTTGTAAGTTATGCCCTGAAGGCATGTATGGTCCTTTAGTAGAAACTTCATAGAGGGCTCATTTGATTGAAAATTAAAATTTTCTAGTTCACTTTTTAAGAGTCAAGAGATTAAGGGCAAATAACCCCCCACGCCTTTTTTCCCCGACCCATCTGCTATAGGTTTTGAGATAGCTATTGTTAAAAAAAAGTTGTTCAAAAATTGGATAGAAAAAACTCCGGTCCCCAGCCCCCCAGCAACACAGCCCCCCAGGGTCTGGGGGATCGCGTTGTAAGTTATGCCCTGAAGGCATGTATGGTTCTTATGAAAGGGATGCTCGTATAAACTTCATAGAGGGCTCATTTGTTTGAAAATTGAAAGTTATAGTTCACTTTTTAAGAGTCGAAAGATATCCGAGGGTAACTAACGCCCTTCCCACACAACCCTTTTTCTCCATGCCTATCCGATAAAAAATTTAAAACTGCCATTTCATTAAAAATAGTTCAAAGGTCAGATAAGAAAAACTCCAGTGTCGAGGCAACTCTCAGGGCCCAGAGGCAGGCGTTTTAAGTAATGCTCTGGGGGCATATAGAGTTCTTATGGAAGGGATGATTGTATAAACTTCAGAGAGGGTTCATTTGATTGGAAATTGAAAGTTTTCAATCATTTTTTAAGAGTCAAAAGAGATCAGAGGGCAATTAGCCCCCATCCCATCAAGACCCTAGATGCATCAGATATAAATTTGAGATAGAAATTTAGTAAAAAATAGTTCAAAGATTAGATAACGCAACTCCGGTGTCAACACAGCCCCCAAGGGCCCGGGGGTAGGTGTCGTAAGTTATGCCCTGTGAGCACACATGGTTGCTATGTAAGGGATGCTTGTATAAACTTCATAGAGGGCTCATATGATTCGGAATTGAAAGTTTTAATTCACTTTTTAAGAGTCAAAAGTGATCGGAGGGCAGCTATCCCCCCCATACTCCATTATTTTTTTCCCAGAGGCACTTCGTATAGAAAAGGTCATCGTATCAGCTTCAAAGGGGGCTCATTCAATTGTAAATAGAGAGTTCTAGTGTCCTTTTTAAGAGCCGAAACTGATCGGAGGGCAACTAGCCCCTCCCCCAAGCCCATTTCCCCAAATAGATCTGATAAAAATTTGAGGTAGCCATTTTGTTAAAAATAGTTGAAAGATTATGTAACAAAAAACTCCTTTACATATGGCCATTTCGTTAAAAATAGTTCAAAGGTCAGATAAGAAGAACTTCTGTGTCGACGCAACCCCCCAGGGCCCGGAGTATGAGCAGTGTTAACCAAGCTCCTTTGGTTGGGCCAATGAAAAGGTGAGTTTGTATCGAGGTTCAAAGTTTCCGTGTCACAGTAGAACTTAGCGCTGTGAGCATGGCCATAAATATTCTGAACATCATGCTAGAGGATACGGTAAAAATGCCAAAAAATCCTCTTAACACAATCCGACATTGCATTGTATTCACTTAAAATACACATCCAAAAATTAGCTTTTCCGTTCAACTTTAAGGAGTCCGGTGAAGAAGGGATACCTACAAGAGCCAATTGTTTGGATCACAGATTAAATTTTAGGATTCCATAGAAACCTTTGCTCTAGTTCATTTTGGATGCCTGTTCAACTATCCTCTGTTTCGGACTTCTTTTATTTTGCTTATTGGGATCCCAAAAGGTAAGTGGAGGGATACCTATGACATTGTAAAAGTTGTCTGTCTGTCCGTCTGTATCCTAAGCACGATAACTGTCGAAGGGAATGAGATATTTTGATGAAACTCGGTGGGATTATCCTTTGGGTCAAGGGAAAGGTCCAGTTTTTAGATGGGCTCTGTAGCCCTACACTTAGAAATGTAGATTCAAATTAAGGGACAGACAAAATATTTTTAAACACCTAATGAGATAGTCGACTATGGGGTAAGAAAACATTCTGAACACGGCAATGAAAACCATATTCTCGCCGGATTAGTTGTTCGCCCGGAATCCGGCCAAAACCTGAAAGTTTGTTAAAAGTAAAAGTTTTATTTGAAGTTGATAAGATGTTCGATTTCAGGGTAAGAGGGCATGCTGAAACCGTATATGACATTCTTTTTTTAGCCGGACATACATTTCCTCTGGAATCCGGCTGAAACCAGATAATTTGTTATACGTATATTTTTTACTTGAAGTTGACTAGATGTTGGAAATAGGGGTAAGGAAATACGCTAAATTCGTTTCTGAGCTTCAATTTTTCGCCTGACAAGTAGCTCCGGAATTTCGGCCAAACCGGAAAATTGGCAGAAGGCAGCATCGTTTCGATTGGTATCGTCAAAATAGATATGACTTATAAAGGTAAACACACACGCTGAATCAAAATCTGAACTTGGTTTTCTCAGAGGATTAGTCATTTGGCCTTAATATGTTTCTAGATCTTTAAGAGTAAAAATGTTCAAGGAGTCTGGCGAAGACTGGATCTAGCGAAGACAAAACCCAATGTCTGGATTAAATATTGAATTTTTGGGATCCCATAGAACCTTTGGTCTTGTTTTTCACTTTCACAGAGGCACAGTCATTTTGACAGAGAGACCAGATATTTTGCGTCCAGCCAGCCGCGTCGGAGAGTAGAAAGGCTGGACACAGTCGACAAGTGCTAACAAGGAAATTGCTAATTTCGAAAAAAATTATATTTCTTATCTGTTTCATCCTCGTGATTTTGATTATCTCTTCTAGTGAGAATCGGGCTTTCAAAACTTTCGGTAAATACTACACCTCTCGTTGATACCATATGATGAATTCGAATTTTGAAATGATGAAGTAACAAACTAGTAACTAGTTAAAACACGCATTTGGGTAAACAGAAAACAGATCATAGAAGTCGCCCACCCCCTAGGATAGGCCAGTACTTTTTGGCTCAATAAAGTCTTTCTGACCTGATTACATCCAGGGCCATAACGATTAGGCGGGAGGTGGGGCGCCCCCCCCCCGAAAATTGTCGGCCAGTCGTTAAAAAGTAGCCGAGTCAACGTGCAGCGCTGCTATTTTTCTTGAAAACAGTCAATTTTTTACTTGGAAACAGTAGATTTTTCTTAAGAACCGTCGGTTTCTTCTTGAAAATAGTTGTTTTTCTTAAAATCAGCCGAGTTTTTAACACAGTCGTTCTTTCTCAATAATAGTCGTTTTTGTCTGCATAAAACAGTCGGTAAAAATGACCAGTCAGTCGATAAATACCCCCCCCACATTTTGGCTAATAACGGTTCTTATGACACCTAGGCTACTTAAATATTGTTACTACTTACCATAAATACCATCAGACAATCCTGTGAAATAAGACAAGTCTGTCTGGTCCTTATTGCTAACTTAAAACGCTTGGGCTGAGCTGACAGATGTCATGAAGTCATGAGATGAACTGAGAAACTCAAACATCAAAGTTTCGTCAAACCCGCAAAAATAACTCAACCCCCTTCAAACACACTGGCCTCCCAGGAGACAAGCTTCCGACCGCCGACGGGTCATTAATTAAGGTCCGTAGTTGACTTCCGCGAAACGAGTCGGACGCGTCTTTGAAATCCCCATTTTATGCAACAAAGACATTTGCGAAAGATAAGAAACTTAAAGTTGGAGAAATTTTACATACGGGAACAAATGTGGTATAAAAAGCCATTTCGCGGCATAATCGCGGCGTGCGGCATGATCAAAATTTTATGCGGCATTTCTCTCAGAATCGCGGCGTAATGCCGTGAAATGCGGCATAAGTGGCACTACTGCTCTGTACACATGAGTCTGGTCATTCATGATAAAGCTATGGATGATGAACTTAATGTCCAAGAGGGATTCATTTAATTCTTCACTGATATTGGCAAGAATCTTGATTTTACAATTACTTTGTGTCGGTCTAAACCTGACTTCGGATCTTCTCTGGGGCCACCTTGTTTTAGGTCTGTGTTTCTAGAGCCAGTAACAGTAAGCGAAATTACAAGATTGTTAATTTCTTGAAACTCTCCTTCATCTGGTCCAGATTGTATTCCAACTAAGGTAGATAAACCTATTCTTCCTAAGTAATTTTACCGCTGAAATTTATCAACCTTTAATTTGAACGTGGAGTTTCTCGATGCTCTCCAGTGTGCTCGGATAATTGTTTTTGTAAAGATGGACCAAGTAATGACACAGTGCTTAGTAATTTTTTTCGTCTCATTGCTTTTCTAAATTATTATAAACATCTTCTTGGCGATTTTTACTTTGGTTTCGGAATGAAGCACTCCGCTCAACATGAGTGTTGACCATTTTAGATTTTATACATTCTGCGTTAGATTCGGGATTAATTCCTGCTGCTACATTCCCGGGTATTCTTAAGCATTGGATTTTTCTAACCCATGAAATTTTTCTGTCGAATTGATCGCATTTTGGTATAAGGAGAAATGAATTTTCTTTGTTTAGGTTTTATTTGAATTGTACGTTAATTTCTTTTGATCTAATTCTCCGCTCACCCTTAGAAGCGAATTATGGCGTCCCCCAGGTATATGTTTAAAGGCCCATAATATTTTTAGTTTATATAAATTATCTTTTTTATGTGGTAAGAAAGCAGAAACCTATTGAATGTTGCTGATTTTTCCATCCTAAGCCTTCCCATGCTCATAGGAACAATAATAATTGGTCTTCTTCTGATGTCCTAGTTTCTTTTGCTGATGAAAGCACACCTGGCACTTCCAGAAATTGTGAATTAGAGCTTCCATTAATCTGGGAAATTTGTTTGAGAGAATAATTCCATGGTTTGATGCTAATTGTCTCACCTTAAATTTTTATGAGTCAAGTTTCTTAATTTTTTTTTGTGTTTCTCAGATTTATCCTCAGTTATCTGAAGTTCACCACTTTGTTTGTTGGGAATTCTTGGTGATAAAAACATGTCTTTCAAACGCTACATTAATTTGAATAAAGTGAAGATATGCAGCAGTCTTGGTATTTTGAGGAAGCTCGAACATAATTTTCCAGGATCAATTTGGAAGTCTTTTTTTCACTGCTTGAATCAATCTTGTGTTTCTTACTGTCCAATATTGGGGATACAATCTTTTCCTTCTTTTTTTAAATTCAATAAAAAACAAGTTTATTTTAACTGAAAGTAAGGAGCAACATTTAAACTTAAAATGAACAAAAATTATTCCGTTTATTTAAGTTTTGATATTGCTCCTTACTTTCAGTTAATTTTTTTCTGATAGTTTTTTATATAATGCTGGGAAATCCGGTACCCCCTCCATACCAATGTCCCTTCCCCCATGAAAAAATCATCCATGAAAAGATCGTCCCTCCTAAACAAAGACCCTCCCCCAAATATGAGGAAAATCCTCCCTGAAAACTTCTGTATACTTCCCAATAACCAATACTATATGTAAACATTGGGCAAAGTTCATAACATGCAGACCTTCCCCAGGGGACTGTGGGGAACCAAATCATCCTCAAGGACATCGTTATTGTATTTTTCGACGACGCTTAACAAAATGGTTATCTCAAATTTAATCGAGGGACATTAGGAAAGATGAGCGTGGGAGGGGGCCTAGTTGCCCTCCGTTTTTTTTGGTCACTTAAAAAGGACACTAGAACTTATAAATTCCGTTCAAATGAGCCTTTCCGCGGTATTCGAGGACCACTGGGTCGATACGATCACCCCTGGGAAAAAAACGAATAAACACGCATCAGTAATCTTTCTTCTGGCAAAAAATTACAAAATTCCACAATTTTCCAGATAGGATCTTGAAACTTTTATAGTAGGGTTCTCTGATCCACTGAATCTGATGGTGTGATTTTCATTAATCTTCATATATAAGTTTATAAGTTCATATAAGTTTTTTAATCCACATTCAAAAACAAATAAATAAATTAAACAACACTTTCGTGCTGGAGAAAACCTATCAAGGTTTGCGATCGCGCGAAAGTCCACGCTACTATTTACCTATTAACTCAACTATTTACATAAACCTCAACTATTTTATTAAAACTATTATAAATAAACCAAAAATAAATAAACTATATCCTATAAATATGACAAAAAAAATAAACAAAAAAATATAGATAAATAAATAAATAATTGAATTAAAAATAATAATAGATAAAGAAAATATAAAAGAATAATCATAGGCAGCGCGCAAGCACTGCCTAAGTAAAGAACGATGTAGGCACAATGTGTTTTTTTTTTCTCCTCCATACCCGGCACTTCGTATCGAAGGAATTGTCGTAGAAACTTCGAAATGGGCTCATACGATTGAAAATTGGAGTGGCTAGTGCCCTTTTTCAATAGTCGAAATGATTGCAGGGTAACTAGCCCCCTTAAGCTCATCATTCCCCCAAGCACATCCAATCAAAATTTTGAGATAGCCATTTTAATCAGCGTAGCTAATTTACAGATAGAAAATATGTTTTGAGGAGGACACTCCCCCACAACCCTCAGGGCAAGGGTTTTAAGTTATGCCCTGGGTGCATATAATGTTTTTATAGAAGGCGTTGTCGTAGAAACTTCAAAACAGGCTCATTCAATTGGAAATTTGAAGGGCTAGTGCCCTTTTTAATAGTCGAAAGTGATTGGAGGGAAAAAAGGCCCCACCCCACGCCCATCATTCCCCCAAACACATCCAATCAAAATTTTGAGATAGCCATTTTGTTCAGCGTAGTTGATTTCCAGATGGAAAATATGTTTTTGAGGAGGACACTCCCCCACAACCCTCAGGGCATGGGTTTTAATCTATGGCCTTGGGGTATATAAGGTTTTTATAGAAGGTGTTGTCGTAGAAACTTCAAAAAAGGCTCATTTGATTGGAAATTCAAAGGGTTAGTGCCCTTTTTAATAGTCGGAAGTGATTGGACGGCAACTAGCCCCCCCCCACGCCCATCATTTCCCCAAATACATCCAATGAAAATTTTGAGATAGCCATTTTGTTCAGCGTAGTTGATTTCAAGATAGAAAATATGTTTTTGAGGAGGCCACTTCCCCAGAGCCCTCAGGGCAAGGGTTTTAAGTTATGCCCAGGGGGCATATAAGGTTTTTATAGAAGGCAATGTCATAGAAACTTCAAAAAAGGCTCATTCGATTGGAAATTCAAAGGGCTAGTGCCCTTTTTAATAGTCGAAAGTGATTAGAGGGCAACTAGCCCCCCCACGCCTATCACTCCCCCAAACACATTCAATAAAAATTTTGAGATAGCCATTTTGTTCAATGTAGTTGATTTTCAAATAGAAAATATATTTTTGAGGAGGACAGCCCTCCACAACCCTCAGGGCAAGGGGTTTAAGTTATGCCCTGGGAGCATATAGGGTTTTTATAGAAGGCGTTGTCGTAGAAGCTTCAAAAGGGCTCATTAAATTAGAAATTCAAAGAACTAGTGCCCTTCTTAATATTCTAAAGTGATTGGAGGGCAGCTAGCCCCCCCCCCCGCCCATTTTGTCCCAAACACAGACAATCAAAATTTTTAGATAGCCATTTTATTCAACGTAGTTGAAATTTTTGGAAATTAGGTCTTTAAGGATGAAAACTCCTCCTCCCACATCTCTCAGGGCAAGGAATGTTAGTTATGCCTGGGGGGCATATAAAGTTTTTTGATTTTTTGAATTTTTTGAATTTTGAGATATCCATTTTGTTCAACGTAGTTGAAATTTCTGGAAATTAGGTCTTTTAGGATGATAAACCCCTTAGAGCCCTCAATGCAAGGGTTGTAAGTTTTGTCCTGGGGCGGCATATAAAGTTTTTATTGAGAGCGTCTTCGTAAAACCTTTAAAAGGGATCATTCAATTGGAAATTGAAAGGGCTAGTACATTTTTTAACAGTTGAAAGTGATTGGATAGGGACTAACGCCCCTCTCACGCCCACCATTTTCCAAAACACATCCAATCAAAATTTTGAGATATCTATTTTGTTCAACGTAGTTGAACGTTGTGGAAATTACTTCTTTTAGGATGATAACCCCCTTAGAGCCCTCAGTGCAAGGGTTGTAAGTTATGCCCTGGGCGCATATAAGGCTTATATGGAAAGTTGTTGTATAAATCATAGGCAGTGCGATCGCGATGGATAAGTAAAGAATGGGGACACTCGAGAACGAGACAAGAAAAGGGGACTAAGTAAAGAGGACGACACTCCCCCACAACCCTCAGGGCAAGGCTTTTTAGTTATGCCTTGGGGGAATATAGATAGATAGATAGATAGATAGATATTTATTGCAATAAAAGCCACTTTGGGCCATGG
>JAQQPU010008503.1:21218-35479 GCA_029168905.1 Artemia sp. Kazakhstan ARC1039 | reverse complement strand
CATCTCTCTTAGTATCAACTAATTAGTATACTATGACGTTAAACTATGAAGAACAACTAAAATGTTCAAAAAACTTTAAAGTTAAGTTTTACCATTTTCGACCAGATATCTGAAAGTAGGTATCTTTTTCCCAGACTACACTGCCTTTCTATGATGGACAACTAAAATGTTCATCCCCCCATCTCTACAGAACACATCGATGAGGTATAGCTATCCATTATTAAAATTCTTTTCTTGCCATCTACATCTCTCTAAGTATCAACTTTTTAGTATACTATAACGTTAAACTCTATTTTAAACTGACAACACTGTTCGAATGCCACTTGTGTATTATACAGAACACATTGTAGAAGTAAAGCTATCCATTATTAAAATTCTTTTCTTGCCACTTACATCTCTCTTAGTATCAAATTTTTAGTATACTATAACGTTAAACTCTATTTTAAACTCACAACACTGTTCAAATGCCACTTGTGTATTATACAGAACACATCGAAAAAGTAAAGCTATCCATTATTAAAATTCTTTTCTTGCCATCTACATCTCTCTTAGTATCAACTTTTTAGTATACTATAACGTTAAACTCTATTTTAAATTGACAACACTGTTCAAATATCACTTGTTTATTATACAGAAGACATGGAAGAAGTAAATCTAGGTCAAGTCATAAGACCATTTTATTATAATTAACCATTTCCATAGATTCATATTGTTTCAAATTTATAAATAAATAAGCTATCAGTTAACAACCCCGAGGGGTTACCTTAACCGATAATCACCAATTCACAAATGCTATCTAGCTCTGTTTTTCCCTATTATTCAATTAATATCGTTCGTATAGTCCAATTTGAAAATGCTAAACCCTTTTTTTCTCCATCTTTATACGATCCAATTCGCAAGTGCTATCTAGCTCTCTTTTTCCCTATTATTCAATTAATATCGTTCGAATAGTCCAATTTGCAAATACTAAATCCTTTTGTTTCTCCATCTTCATACGATCCAATTCGCAAATGCTATCTAGCTCTGTTTTTTCCTTATTATTCAATTAATATTGTTCGTATAGTCCAATTCGCAAATGCTAAACCCCTTTTTCTCCACCTTCATACGATCCAATTCGCAAATTCTATCTAGCTCTGTTTTTTTCCTATTATTCAATTAATATCGTTTGTATAGTCCAATTCGCAAATGCTAAACCTTTTTTCTCCACCTTTATACGATCCAATTCGCAAATGCTATCTAGCTCTGTTTTTTCCCTATTATTCAATTAATATAGTTCATATAGTCCAATTTGCAAATGCTAAACCCCTTTTTTCTCCACCTTCATACGATCTAATTCGCAAATGCTATCTGCCGACACATTCCTAACAAACTAATCTTGACTAAAGGCAATTGTCCAAAAACATCAGAAACCACTCCTGATAGTACATACTTCAAAGAAATGGAACAGTGGATAAGGCATGGGTGATAGACAGCTTTTCCTACAAAATCATTCCCAAATACGCAATTTGACAATTTTTAGTTTTCGATTTAAAAAAAAATATACTCTAAAAACGTGTTTGACCACTTTATAGGTTTGCACGCTTTTTGCAATGTGCACGTGAAACTGTACTGTACATTCTTGTGAAATTTCTTTTGCAATTGATATCAATAGCAAAAACCAGTCTAATTGTCTTATACAATCTCAATTATACTCTTAAAACGTGTTTGATCCCTTTATAGCTAAAGGTTTTGTCACTTTTTACAATGTGCACGTAAACCTGTACTGCATATTCTTGTGTCATTGATATCAATAGCAAAAAACCAGTCTGATTGTGTTATACAATCTCGACTATAGTTTCAAAACGTGTTTGACCACTTTATTGGTTTGCTCGCTTTTTGCAATGTGCACGTCAAACTGTAGTGTATACCATGTGAGGGGGTACTCACTCTCTTTGAAAAGGTGTAGAGCCTCAAGCAAATAGTATGGGAATTCCTATACCTGCAAGCAAAGTATAAGTTAGTACCCTACTGGGAGCTGCCCTCCGATTACTTTGACTCCTATAAAGAGCATTAGAACTTTTTCTTATCAATCCAATGAGCCCCTTCCGAAGTTCATGTGACAACGCTTTAATTAAAAATCTTTTATACTCCCTGGACACAACTTCCAATCCTATCACTGAGCGATGAGGGGATTTTTTATCCTCAAAGACATAATTTTCGTACCTTTGAAAAACGTTGAACAAAATGACTATTTTAAAATTTTGCTTGGAAGTGTTTGGGGAAATGGTAGGCGTGGGAGGCGGGTTAGTTGCTCTCCAATCACTTTCAACTATTCATAAGGACACTACCCCTTTCAATTTCCAATTGAATGAGCCCTTTTTAAATATCCACGACAACGCTTTCTATAAAAACTTTAAATGCCCCAAAGGCATAACTTAAAACCCTTGTCCTGAGGCAGTGGTGGATCCAGGGTGCGAGGGGGGTGTGCCCCATAGCGTAGTCTAAAGTAGTTTAATTTACTTAATTAACTCAATTTTGGGTTAATTAAACTTGCTCCTAACGCAAGTTTATCGGATCAACCTATTATGCTCCCCCCTTAAAAATTTTTTTTCGATAAACCTTTTTTTCACCCCTCCCCCTAAAAAAGTCCAGGATCCACCCCTGTCCTGAGGGCTGTGGGGGAATGTCATCCTCAAAGACATAATTTCCGGACTTTTCAACTACGTTAAACAAAATGGTTGTATCAAAATGTTGATCGGACGTGTTTGGGGAAATGATGGACGTGAGGAGAGGGAGGGGGAATTCACCTGTGATTACCTTCGACTATTAATAAGGGCACTAGCCCTCTCAATTTTCAATCAAGTGAGCCCTTTTTACAGTTTCTACGACAACACTTTTTATAAGAACCTTATATGCCCCAAGGGCATAAATTACAACCTTTGCCCTTGACGACTATTGGGGGGAGAAGTCATCCTTAAGGATATAATTTCCAGACCTTTCAACTACGTTTAGCAAAATGGCTTTCTCAAAATTCTAATTGAATGTGTTTGGGGAACTTATTGGCGTAGGAGGGGGTTTAGTTGCTCTCCAATCACTTTCGACTATTGAAAAGGGTACTAACCCTGTCAGTTTCCAATCAAATGAGCCCTTTTTGAAGTTTCTAAGACAATATTTTTTATAAGAACCTTATATATCCCAAGGGCATAACTTAAAACCCTTCTCCTGAGGGCTGTGGGGGGATTTCATCCTCGAAGACATAATTTCCAGACCTTTCAACTACATTAAACAAAATGGTTATATCAAAATGTTGATAGGAAGTTTTTTAGAAACTGATGGGCACGGGGAGCCGGGTATTCACCCTCCGATCCCCTTCGACTGTTAATAAGGGCACTAGCCCTTTCAATTTCAATCAAATGAGCCCTTTTGAAGTTTCTGCGGCAATACTTTTATTTAAAACCTTTCATGTTCCTAAGGCATAAATTACAACCTTTGTCTTTGAAGACTGTTGGGGGGGGGTCATCATCAAAGACATACTATCCAAACTTTTCAACTACGTTTAACAAAATGGCTATCTCGAAGTTTTTATTTAATGTGTTTGGGGAGATGGTGAGCGTAGAAGGGAGGTTAGTTGCCCTCCAATCACTTTCGACTATTAAAAAGGGCACTAGCCCTCTTAATTTCGAATCAAATGAAGCTTTTTTTATGTTTCCAAGACAAAACCTGCTGTGAAAAGCTTATCTAACCGAGGCCATAACTTACAACCCTTGCCCTGAGGGATATGGGGAGGGGGGTGACATCCTCAAAGACATTATTTCCGGATCTTTCCACAATGTTGAAGAATATGGCTATTTCAAAATGTTGATTGAATGTTTTTGGGGAAATGATGAAGGTGGAAGGGAGGTTAGTTGCCCTCCAATCACTTCTGTCTATTAAAAAGGGCACTAGTCCTCTCAATATCCAATCGAATGAGCTCTTTTTGAAGTTTCTAAGACAACTCCTTCGATATGAAGTCCATGTCTGAACAAATAAATAACACATTCTGCCATAATCATTCTTTATTTAGGCAGTGCTATTGCACTGCCTATGATTTAATTAATCCCAAGCTTGAATCTTTGTTTCAACCCCCCCCTCCCCCTCAATCTTAAATACTTCATAATCATTGGTTTTCCCTTTGATTTAAAAGTAATATATTTTACCCGCAGACTGGCAAATTAGCTTGAATAGTAACTACGCATTTATAATAACTCATCCCCGATCAAAATGTATTTTTGGACGGCCAGACTTGATTGAGAAATCATCTGGTGTGGAAAGGAGAATTAGTTCTTTCCTTGGGGATGAGACGCCTGTTTAACATAGCCCATAAGACAGGCCTGTCAGGCCTGTTTTATGGGTGGTTTAAAATATGTTTAGATTTAATCGATGGAGACTATCGAGTCTTAATTTATTTGTTTATTTTAAGAACATTTCTACTGCTGCAGAACATTTTTTTCTTGGGATGGGTCCATGAGCAGGAATCTGGGACTATAAAGCAGTTACGAGTTAGTAAAAGAAAAAAGAGCAGAATCGAAAGTACCACGAAAAAATTTGTGTTGGCCAATAGTTTTGACCCATGTTAGAAGCAAAATGAGTTCTAATCTGTGACTGAATAGCCCTTTAGTTTTTCTATATGATATAGTTGCAGAAAAAGGAGAAAATTCTTCTAAGTAATGAATGTTAAGTATATAGTGATCCCAATCATAGGCAGCGCAATCGCGCTGCCTAAATGAAGAACGAAGTTGACACAACGTATTATTTTTCTTTTGTTTTTTTTTCTTCTAGACCAGGGCACTTCGTGTCGAACGAGTTGTCGTAGAAACTTCATTCATTTTATTGCAAATTCGAAGGGTTTGTTATGGAAGAATGGAAGGTTTTTTTAAAAGCAGAAAGTGATTGGAAGGCAACAAAGCTCCACTCACGCCCGACATTTCTTCAAACACATCAAATCAAAATTTTGAGATAGCCATTTTGTTCAACGTAGTTGAAGATGCGAAAATTATGTCTTTGAGGATGACAACCCCTCCCCCTACAGCTTGCAGGGACAGGGTTGTGAGTTATGCCCTTGGGACATATAAGGTTCTTATAAAAAAGGGGGTCGTATATGATTTGGAGGGGGCTAATTGGATTAGTAGTCATAAGTTCTATTGCCCTTTTTAAGAGTCAAAGTGATCAGTGCGCAGCTACCCCCCCCCCCAACACACACAGACACGTCGTGTTTTCTATGATGTATCCAATAGATATTTTGAGACAGTTTTTTCATTCAAAATAGTCCAAATATGATGTAACAAGGCTTTTGAAGTTGATAAAACCACCAGAGCCTGAGGGCGAGGGTTGTAATTTATGCCCCTGGTTCATTTAATGTTCTTATGAAAGGGATGGTTGTATAAGCTTTATACGTGGCTCGATTGGTCAAAATTGGAAGTTCTAGTTCTCTTTTAAGAGTCAATGGTGATGGAGGTCAAGTAGCACCCCCCACAACCTCCCTTTTCACCAAATGCATCTGACGGAAATCGTCCGATGGCAATTTTGTTTAAAATAGTCTAAAGAACATACAACAATGCTTCCAGGGTTGGCAAAACCCCCCAGAGCCCTGGGATAAGGGTTTTAATTTATGCCCTGGGGGAATCTAAGGTTTTTATGGATTGGGTGGTCTTATTAAATTCAGATTGGTCTTTTTTTTATTTGAAATTGGAACTTATAATGCCCTTTTATGAGTCATAGTGATTTGAGAGAAACCCCCTCTCCATGCCCATCATTTTCCAAAGTAAACATCAGTAAAAGTTTAGAAACATCAATTTTTCAGCATTGTTGAAAGGTTCAGTAATTATGCGTAACAAAAATTGTAGTATCAGTGGTAGCATTAGTAGCAGCATGCAGATAGCACCTTTTTTCAACATCCCCTTCAACACACAATGAAATGTTTAACTTAATATCACCAACCGGTCCTGAAGCATTTCTGATGCGTCCTCTTGATGAAAAATAATCTTTTAAATGTTTTCACTTTTATAATTTTAAGAAATCAAATATTAATTAAGATTTTAAGGAATAAATATCGGCATGTGTATTTTGTATATTTTTTTGATAATAATTTTTTTTTCAATAATTTCATTTGAATTTTTTTCAGTAAAGTACAAATTATATTCTGGCTTTTAGAGGGGGTTTTGAACCCTACTCATATTAATTTCTGCTCGTTTTGAGTTGGACTCTGTTATATATTTTAATTTCTGTTCGTTTTGGGTTTCATTTATTTATTAATACTGATTTGTGGTAGTCGTATCCTTGGTATATTAATGGATTCTGTTTTTGTTTATTTTTGGTTTAATGGAGTTCTTTACTTTTTTGGAAAACTTATTTTGTTGAAAAAATTTTTGTTTAATTAATCAATAACAAAACATATTAACCTATCCCCTCTGGCCGGTTCGAATCCTAGAGGAAATGAAGACGAATACCGGTGACTGCAAATTCGTTGTTTTCTGCTACGGGAAAAAACACGATCGTCAGCTTATACCAGTCGCTAGTTTACTTAGTTTTGATGAGAATATGAAGGATGCGTCAACGAAGAAAACTAAGGGTGTAAATCATGCGTTTGATGAACTAAAAAATCATCCCGATGTTTACCGGCAGTTTTTTAAGAAAGGGCAAGGTTCGGCAGCAGATAGTCAGTTGTCGGATCCCACTGCTGATCTCCGTAGCCTTGTGGCTGCTACAGAGAATGAACTTGCGGCTACTAAAAAAATATAGTGAAGAAAATTGAGAGGAAAATTAATGAAAAGCTGAATAAATCGACTTCGCAAACTGCAGCTAATATTCATGCTAAATTTCCGGTTGAAACAATGCTCTCTGAAAATCTATGATGCGGTTCATGTCGAGTTTCAGCCTAAGTTTGAACTGATCGAAAAGCATCTGAAAACCTGCATGCACATGATCGACTTGCTACAAAACCACATTAACCAGCTTGAGCTCAAACTAGAGGACATTGAGCAGGAAGGGAGAAACGATTCTCTGCTTTTTAAGGGGGCAAGCAGATTTCCTTGCAGAGTGTACGTGATGCTATGAAACTTGTGTTGTTCTTGAAGATGGGTCTGACTAACGTTACTGATTCAGACATAGTTGGTGTTCAGCAGTTTAGTGTTGGGTCTAATAATGATCAAAGACCAGATAAAGTTGCCCCTGTTCTCGTGCAGTCTCAATCTAAAGAGATAGCCCGTCATGTTATTAAAGCAAAAAAAAAGCTTCGTAGCACAGGACTATTTGTAGCCGAGAATCTCACAAAACGAAAGCGTGATCTTTTGAGTGCTTCGAGAGATAAGTACGGAAATCGTAGTTTCTGGTCCAATCAAGGTCGCATTTTTGTGCGTGAAACTGATACTGCCCCGATCCGGCGTATCTGGTCGATTGACGATCTTATATAGTGCATGTTTTTTGTATTTTAGATTTTTTTTTTCCTGTGATCGGAGGGGTTTTCCACGGCAACCGACATGCAACGCGTGTTTATATTCTGGTAAAAATTTTGTCTCGCAGATTTCTAAATGTCTCTTTAACGGTCTTAAAGTATATGATTAAAATTGTGTTGCATGTCGATAAGTGGAAAACACCTTTTATTGTCAGATTTCTGTTATTTTTCTTCAGATGTCTGTCGGCAATATGAACAAAAATTATTCCAGCTCTCGACTGGAACTTCTACAGAGTAAACCGTTTCGTATTGAGAAACTTTTTCGGTACCTAAGGCCGGTGATCTAATTGGCCAGGTTTTTGGTCCGCTTAGCCAAAGTAAATACCTGTATTCAGCTGCTAGTGATTTTGATATTCGTAGTATGTCAGGGCTTAAAGTAACTCAGTGGAACTGTCATGTATCTTCTAACCACCATGATATTAATAATTTTCTTGAAATTTTTAAAGGTAATATTGATATTCTTGGGATTTGTGAATCTTTTTTTACTCAGAAGAATTTTCCCTCGTCACATTTTTTTCCCGGGTATCAAATTGTTGGCAAATCAAGAACAGTAATGAGAGGAGGAGGTATGGCATTTCTTCTGAAGAATGGTATTAATTTTACAGTTCTGAATGATTTTTGTTATTGGAATGAAGGTAAGCTGGAAATATTATCTACTGAAGCCCAGATTGATAAAAGAAAGATTTTGATATCTTCGGTTTATCGGCCGCCTAGTGCTACTCCGGATGATTTTTTTGGAGATTTTGAGCAGTTTATGACTAATGTGCTTCGAAGAAATTGCGAGTGCGTTTTTATTGGTGATTTCAACTTCGATCTGCTGAAGCTGATCGGCCCAAATTTAGATTTTTTGAACTTGATGCTTTGTCACGGCTACTACCCAACTGTTACTATTCCGACAAGGATTACAGAACATTCGGCAACTTTAATTGATAATATATTTGTTTCGTCTGACGTCATTGCGAAATGCCATTCAGACGTGTCAGTTACTCCAGGTTCGGATCATCTCCTATCAGTTTGTACGATCAGATCAATCTCGAAGCCTAAAATAGCTAAAGAAAAATATCTCTCACGGGAGATGAAGGCCGAGAATCTGAAGAAGTTCAAGGATGAAGTGAGTGTGCTGTCTTGGCAAGAAGTAACAAATATTCATGATGATCCGTCTCGAGCATTTGATAAATTTATGGATACTCTTGGTCCAATCTATGATAGGTGCTGTCCTGTTCTTGAGATCCAGAAAAGAAAGAGAACCATGGATTACCGATGAAATTACTGACCTAATGCAAGTGAGGGATGACCTGTTTAAGGCATACCTGAATTATGAGTCTAATGGTAGTTGGGAAGCATTTCGTAAGGTTCGTAATAAAGTAAATGCCCTTCGCAGAGCTGCAATGAAACAGTTTTATTCTGATAAGTTTGAACAACACAAAGATGATATGCAAGGTACGTGGCAAACTATAAAGAATGTGCTCGGTACTGGCGAATCCTCAGCTTTCCAAGAAAATGTGGAAATTAACGGTCATAGTGTCCATAATGAGAAGGATATTGCAAATGAATTTTGCAAATATTTCTCTAGAATTGGTAGTGATATTTCTAGCGAGGCAGGAAAGAATAGTGACCAGTTTTCGGAACAGGAATTCCTTGACAACCGAGGTGAATCCCAGTTCTTTAGTTTTGTTGCATGTAATCTGAATGACGTAAGTAAGGTTGTCAAGTCGATGTCAAGTCAAACTCTGCTGGAATGGATGGACTTAACCTTTAGGCGCTTAAAGTTGTAAGTGCTTACCTCCTACCGGTTCTCCTATACCTAGTGAGCCTATCAATGAGAAAAGGTGACTTTCCACGTGCGTTAAAACAAGCTAAAGTGATTGTACTTCACAAATGAGGTGACAAGAATGAGTTGTCAAACTATAGACCAATATCAATTTTACCTTTGTTTTCTAAGATTTTTGAAAAAGTTATTTATTCCCAAGTTTATTCTTATTTAGATTCTTTTGGATTTGTTAGTGATAGTCAATTTGGTTTCAGAAAGCGTCACTCAACGTTGCACGCAATGCATCACCTTTTTGATAATTTGAATAATGGATTTGAAAGAAATGTAGTTCCTTTAACGGTATTTATTGATTTGAAGAAAGCGTTCAATACAGTTAATTTTAATATACTTTAGAAGCGGTTAAAAATTCTTGGAATTAAAAATAGTGCTCTAAGTTGGTTTGAATCTTATCTTTTCGGTCGGTCTATAAGTGTTATGCACAAAGATATTGTCAGTGAATTGATGCCTGTTACTTGTAGTGTGCCGCAGGGTTCCGTTCTGGGACCTCTCTTGTTCCTAGTTTACGTAGATACATGGTGGTATAATATAAGCGATGGTGTTGTTACTTCATTTGCTGATGATACAGCTATAACTGTTTTTGCAAAGTCTGTTCAAGAAGCTGTTGAAAAAGCTAACCATGCACTTCAGTGTCTCCGCGTATTTGTGAGTGTGAGTTGCCTCGCTGTTAATGCAAAGAAAATCAGTTACATGATTTTTAGCAGAACTGGGACTCTTTTCCCACTGGATTTGGTAGTTGTATATGCTCCTGAGGTTATTCAACAAGTATATAAACTCTGTTAATTGGGTTTTCATATCGACTGCAATCTCAGCTGGAAAAACACTCTGAGATAGTATAAGCTAAAGCTGCCAGAGGACTCGGGATACTGAGAAAACTGAAGCATACCTTTCCTCTGTCAACCCTCAAGCTCATTTACAGCGCTATTTTAGACCCTCATATTGGGTACGGATGCTCGGTATGGGCCAGTAATTTCATTTGCAACTATAAAAGGATACAAATTGTTCAGAATAAAGCAATCAGAGTACTCAGAGAGATGTGCCATTGTGAAAGCACTGCCCAATCTTACAAAAAGTTGGCATTCTGAATGTTGGGCAGCAGCGTGATTATCAGCTATCAGTGTTTGTCTATCAGTGTCTGAATATGTCATCTCCTGAGTACTTTTGGAATGTATTTTCCCGCAATTTTTCTACCAAGAATATTCTACACGAAATGTTGACCATTGGGTCAGTGAGATACGACATTCAGCAAGGTCAAGTTTTGCTTTTGGAGGTGTTTCGGTATGGAATGGTCTCCCAGATAGTATTAGAGCGGCCGATAACTTAGTTTCATTTAAGAAAAAGTTAAAGAATTTTTTTGGTGAAAAAGGAGGATAATTTTTGGAGATTGGGGGAGGAAGAGGGAAGGGAGGAGGAAGAGGGGACGGGGATGAAGAGGGAAAGGGGAGGAGCGGGGATGCTTAGAGTGTGACAATGTAAATTGTTTTCTTGACTTTCTTTTCCTTACCTTCTTTTTTTTGAAAAAATAAGAATTTATTAATAATTATTATTGTTTTTATTTATTTTTGATTAAAGGGCGGTTAGAAGATACAGCCACCAACAGGATTTTTTTTAATGTTATTGTGGTTTTCTAGTTATTTCTGATGTTTGTTGAATGTTTTTTTTTGGTAATGTAAAAATGTCTATGTCTATGTCTAAGAAATTGATAACATTAAATAAAAGAATCAGCTTTTCGTAAATCCTAATATGTATCTATTTCAAATTGGAAGTTAAAATCCAAGTTATTAGTAAATAAAATAGTTCGCATAATCATAGGCAGGGCAACAGCGCTGTCTAAGTAAAGAGCGATGCGGGCACAATGTATTATTATTTTTTTTGGTTTTAGACCCGGGCACTTCGTAAGGGTTGTATTTTATGCCCTGGGACCATATAAGGCTTATACATATAAGGTTTATACAGAAGGGGTGATCGTATAAATCTCGGATAATACTACATATAGATAATTAGTACTGTGACTACTATTACAACTACGCCTAAGGGCATGAAGGTGAAATTTTAAAGAAATTTTGAGGGGGGAAGATGAACAAGTGCTCTGTATAAAGTTTGTCAAAAGGGTGTAACAGCAATGTCTTAAGAACAGTTTGGTGAGTGAAGTTGAAACTAACAAGGCTTGTTGTGAGGGATGTTGAAGTAATAAAAATAAAATATTTGCATCCTAATGCTACTGCTTCTGCTCATACTACTACTACTGTTACTATTATTACTAGTTCTATTACTACTACTGCCACTAAAGCTTAGGCTAATACAATTAATACTACAGTATTAACCTATCATGCGGCCCAGAACTTACACCCTTATCTGGGAGACAATTGGACTCCACCATATATTATGCTATGACGTTAAGTCTACTCATGTTATTGGCAGATTCCAAATATTGAAGACTAAAATGAGCCTGAGACATTGCCTGCGTATTAGAGTCATGATCTGCATATATCATAGCCAAGAGGCCCTAACAACCGCTCATAGTAACCAGAACTAATATAAGGATTGATTTTCAATGTAATTCATATTAGTAGGAGAATAGAATTCAGAGAGAGAACAGTTTGACTATACTCATTTATTTGAAAAGATATATATATATATATATATATTATCAATTTTTAGTCGTATGTTTACACTATTGGAAGTTGATGGTGGAGTTGGTAACAGCAGAACTGATACAAAGACGAGAGTACCAAACATAGTAGTAAAAATTAAAAGAGGATCTCGACTAAGCATTGAATGGGATGATGTATATGCAAGATATATGCTATCATTGAGTAACTTTAAAGGGAATGGGCATTTATGCTTTGCAGCAAAAATTAATATAGTGCATATTCATAGACTTCAAGCTGCTTTAAATGTAATACTGAAATATATTGAGGAGACTAAGCTGTATCAGTAAATGAGTGATATATATATATAAATATATTATTTTTGTAATTATACATATAAAAAAGTTTCTAAATCGAAGATATTTTTTTTTCTTGTTAGATTTTTAGTAGGTTACCAGTTAGTCTGAAATAAGCTGTAAGAGTGTTAGGATTGAATAATGAATGGATTTGAGAAAGAGAAAATTATGCTGAATCTTGTGATTATGGAAAAATGTTTGATTCTAGATGATGATTTCCTAGAGTTATCTCTTCAAAGGGGATTATCCTCTCAAAGAATCCTTAACGATATAATGAGAAATGATTCTCCATTGTTGGACTATTGCATGCAACTTTTACGATGTGACTCAAACACATTTACGAAATTTATTGATATATTAATTGAAACAAAACAAAATAATATTGTGGATTTGCGTCTGAAGACACTGCCTTCGAAATTTAATACTCTATCCAATTGAGAACAATAAATAAATCGAGAGTTTCGAAGATCCTGTCCAAACAGGTTTTGTAATGTCACACGGTTACTCCTCTCTTTCTCTCTCTCTCTCTCTCTCTCTCTCTCTCTCTCTCTCTCTCTCTCTTTCTTAATTTATTGATCGCGGATCAGTTTCATTTTAGCTGTGAGAGAGTTAACACTGGATTTTTTATTAATTTTATAATTATTGACGAGTATGATGAAAGTGGAGATTATACAATCCACGTAACTCGCATAGAGGATATGCAGCACAAATTAAAGATTGTAATTCCCCATTTTGAAGAGATTTGTGACTCTCAACCCAGAGGACACCTATGTTCAAATTGTCACTATGATAAATGTGATCAGTGGAATAATACCTATCCTGGCATGATTGGAAAGAACCCTAAACGAGATTTTAGTTTATTTCCAAGATACTGGTATCATTTCACTGTGAAATAATAATTGCTGTAAGTGCTCAGCTTTAACTTGGGTTTTTACTATAGGCAGCGCTATAGCGCTGCCTTTAGTAAAGGCCATACGGGTCCAATGTTTTATTATTTACTTAATATTATTTTTTCCCCAGAGGCACTTCATATGAAAAGGGTCGTCACATAACCTAGGAGAGGGCTCATTAAGTTTGAAATCGAAAGTTCTAGTGCCCTTTTTAAGAGACAAAAATAATCGGAGGGCAATTAGCCCCCCACGCCCTTCTTTTCCCAACTGCATTCGATGAAAAGTTTGAGATAGAAATTTTGTTAAAAATAGTTCAAAGGTTGAATAAGAAAAATTCCGGTGTCGGTATAAATACCCAAGGACCGGGGGCAGTCGTTCAAAGTTATGACCTGAGAGCATATATGGTTCATATGAAAGAGATTCTCGTATAAACTTCATATAGGGCTCATTTGATTGGAAATTGATAGTTCTAGTTTACTTTTTAAGCGTCAAGAGATCGGAGGGCTTCGTAATTTTGTTGTTAGTATCCAAACTCTTGTTTCTAGTGAAATTATATTCATCTTGAACAATTCTAGAAAGAACTAATAATTTAAACTGAATATTTGATGTAGGCTATAATGATAATAATTGCTGACAGCTCATTATTTCAAAATTTTACTGTTATTTTAATGTTTATTTTCAATATTAAGTACCAAAGAAAATATTTGTAATAAGATTCGTTTTCAGTAAAGCGCCAATGACGCAGCAAGTTTTAAACTTTTGCAGTGAGAGAAGGAGGCGTTACCCAAACCTTTGTTTGTAGTGATTTTTGTTCGTTTCAAGCTTGATTTGAATATTCAATTTAAGTTAAACTCGTTTGAAGACTTATTTATTCATTTACATTAGTATCTACTGTACCTATGTTTGTTTGCATTGATTGTTTATGTAATTTCTGTTCGTTTTGGGTTTCATTTATAGTTCAATAGCAAAATATTTTTTTCGCTTTAAGCTTTATTTTCAAATTCAATTTAAGTTTCACCAAAGATTTATTTATTCATTTATATTATTACTTGTGTATGTTTTTTTTCTATGATTGTTTATATAATTTCTGTTCGTTTTGGGTTTCAGTTATTCTTTAATAGTAATTAA
>JAQQPU010008503.1:10549-20818 GCA_029168905.1 Artemia sp. Kazakhstan ARC1039 | reverse complement strand
ATACTGACACTCTCCGAGTTATATAAAGCTTTAAAATAAATATTTTTTTTGCAATAAGCAGGGAGGAATCACCCTGCAGCACCATTTTGAGGTATAATCTTAATGAAGGAAGATGAGAGTTAGCTCTTATCCCCTCTCAATATATACCTTTTTATTTTTACCTGAAGACTCATGGAGAGTTAGACAGTTTTGGCATTAGAATACACTCTTACAAACATGTGGCACCTAGCCTACCTAAACAATTATCCCCCCCCCACCCCCACACTCATCCTTTTTATTAGCTGATGTTTAATTTTTCATCTTTAAACATAGCTTCAGGAGATATAAAGTGAATTAAAATTTGGTTTGACACGATCCCTCAGAAAAAAACAAAACAAAAAACAAACACTTAGATATAAGTTTATATAAACCGTCTATCTTGACTGAAAAAAATTAACTTTTTTAAATACTGAAATTAAGAAGCAACACTAAAACTTAAAATGAACTAAAATTACTCAGTGTATGAGGGAGCTGCCCCTTGATCAACCCTCACTCTTTACACTAAAGCTTGACTTTTTGTGAAGAAAGAAATCTTCAAGAAAGAGGGCTCAAGTATGAGGGCCGTTGAATTTGAGTGAGAAGTATTCTTAAAGAACTTTAATACTTTGGAGTAAAGAGTGTGGGTTCATCAAAAGGCAGCCCTCCTCATATAGGCCTACGAAATAATTTGTTTTTGTTTTAAGCTTTAATGTTGCTCTTTATTTTCAGTTAAAATAAATTGTTTCTTATTTAATTTCTTATCGTTGTTCAAATAATGCTAGGAAATCCACCCCCTCCTCCATGGAACACTCACTTCCATGAAAAATTTCACCGTGAAAAGCTCTTTCCGTGTAGGCCTTCCCCATCTAGGAAAATTCCAGGAAAATTCTTTTTAGCCTGCCTTCGTTTGAATAAAAGGTCTTTTTGTATTTAATTTCTTTTAAATTCTCCAAATCATGCTGGAAATGCATCCTCCGTGAAATAATTTCCCAGAATTCTCCCACCGGGAATGAAAAATTTTTCCTTTAAAAAATTCTCCTATGGAGAATTTGTCCCGTTGAAAATCCCCCTTTAATAATTTCTATCGCAGACAAACCCTGATCCCACGGAAAAATCTTCCATGCAATTCTACCCCCACTGAAAATTTCCTCCGAGCTATCCCGGAACCTCTCCTCATATAAAACTAAATAACCAACGAGAAGATAAGACAAATAAAAAGAATTTTGCATAGGAATTCCAAAATTCACCCCCTGTAAAATTTCTCCCGGAAATTTCAATCCCTAAAACGCCCCCCCCCCCGGAGGGGTGGGTCCTTACAAAATTTCACCAGCAGAAATCCCCCCACCGAAAAATGTCTGTAAACATCCCAATAACGGATACTTTATCTAAACAAAGGATACTTTATGTATCCTAACTATGCCCTATAGGTATAGTTATTAGAGTTTTTAAATATGCTGAACAAAATGGCTATCTTAAAATTCTGATTAGATGACTTTGCTTAAATATGGGCGTGGGAGGGGGGCTAGTTGCCCTCAATACGTTTTGGTCACTTAAAAAGGGCTCTATTACTTTCATTTTCCGTTTGAATGAGCCCTCCTTCAATCTCCTAGGACCATTCGTTCAACAAGATCATCCCTGAAAAAAAAAAACAAAAAAAAACGCATCAGTGATTTTTCTTCTGGGAAAAAATACAGAATTCCAAAATTTGGCAAATGGGAGCTTAAAAACTTTACAGTAGTGTTTTTTGAAACGTTGAATCTGATGGTATGATCTTCATTAAGATTCTTTAATTTTTGGGGGGGATTTGCCCCTCCCTTTTTTGAAAATCACGCAATTTTTTTCAGGCTCAGCGCTTTGATAGTTAATCAAAGTTAATCAACTGAATGAATCTGAATGAATCAACTGAATGAATGAATGATAGTTAATCAACTGAATGAATTTCATAAATTTTGTATCAGGATAAAACGCTAATTCATTTGATTGTTATCGTAATTCTATTTTTTAGAGTTTCAGTTTTGATTTGTCCAAGTCGCCCCTTACTTACAATTCATTACCACGAAATTTTTAGATTGCGTTATTTTTGAGGAACGTCTGCGCCACTGTGCAACATTATTTCTTCTACAACTGGGAAGTTTAATTTGGAACGAAGTAGATTGTGAATTTGCTAAACAACTATTTATAAATGAAATTTATGATACGATTTTGAGTTAGAAATGATACTTAAACTGAGGAGTGTTTTACTAGATCAGTACTGCATGCCGGAATGTTGGAATAGTATTATCAAGTTTCAAAGTAAATATCCTGGACTTAATATTTTAACAGTTTTTAATAATTTTAGTAGTGTGCATAGGTCTAGTGTTGTAGAGTTTAATGGCTAAAGTTTAAGCGATAATTTTAATGGTTTTCTAAACAAATAAGTGGAACAACAGGGAAATTTTTTTATACAAGACAGTGGAACGCAACTTTAAATGAATATTTCGACCCTATATCCAAGGGACTTTCAACCCCTATATAATATTTCGACCCCTATATCAACCAGGACTTGAACTTCCTTGAAGTAATGATATTAGGGCTGTTTTAAAACATTTTTTTTTAAAAACCTTTCAGTTTTAATGATTGAATTTTAATTTAAGTTTCTTTTATATTGTTTTTATTCTCTTCGTCTGTTTTGCTGAGGACGGCCCTTGGATATTGGGTCAAAATATTCATTTAAAGTTGCGTTCCACTGTCTTGTATAAAAATTTCCCTGTTGTTCTACTTATTTGTTTATTATGGAAAGGCAGTGTGGTCTTCGTCGCTAATGGTTTTCTCTTATTTTCGTTTTCCTAGCTGAAGATACTGGGTTAAAATGCATCTGATTCTGATAGGTAGTGAGGTAGTGAATTCGTTGGTAATAATGATTAAAGTAACAAAATGTCCCTCTAAGTTTTAGCTTTTAAGTGCAGTTCATAGGCACCTAGTGAACAAGAATTTTGTTCGCGCTTTAAGAGTGTAATTCTAAATTTCTATGGGTTTTAACACTTTAATTACTATTTTTTCTAAGGAGGATTCAGATAGAATTAAATGGGAAGGATTTCCTTCTTTTACAAATCCCTTTTTAATCTGTAATTTGCTGAAGCAGTGGAAAAGAACTCTAGTGCAAAAAATTTTCAACGTTTCAGCGTTGAAAAGGAGGTACAATTGCTTACGAGGAAATGAAAAAAAACCGGTAAATATTAATATCAGGGGCGTACCTCTGGCATTTTATTGGGGAGCAAAAGGGGGCCCACATCCAGATAGTCAATGGGCATGGGCTCTCCTTCAGGAGAAAGTAGTGGTAGTTCTAACCTCTTCAATATCCTTATACTTATAGTAAGTATTATGTATTATTAGGTAAGTATTACAGTAAGTAAGTAATTTAGTGCCAACTATGGCGTCTAGTTTATTTTAAGTAGATAAAATTGTTAAAACTACAAAATGATTATGAATGTTAGATTATTTAATCCACATTTGCGCCCAGGTACCCTCAACCCCTCTCCTCTAAAACTACCTGAGGGGAAAGGGTTGTTAGAAAACTTGTGAAAAAAACAAGACTTAATGTGCTTTAAATATGTCTGAAAATTTTTTTCCGAATTTTCTCCCCTTAGTCTAAGGGAAAATCGAGTCTCTATGTTGAAAGGAGCCATCACAAGTGTAGAAATATAAAATAAGTATAACTCTAAACTCATGGTTCTTGACTAGTTAGATTATAAGTTCTTTTTTGCGAAGGAAACAAAGAAAATGGCTTGAAAATTCCTCTCAGTCGATATCAAAAATGGGGTGGATTTTTTATTTCCTTTATTAGGTTTAATTTTACTTATTATTTTTACAGTTTTGCAATTGATTTTAATAGTTTTTTGTACATTTTTTGCAGTTTTACAGATAATTTATTATTAATTTTATTGGTTATAAACTAATTTTTCAATTTAGAGGAATGTGCAATCTTAATTTAGGCTATATATACGCTCTTTTTATCTAATTGTGTGAAGTATGAATAATTGTATTTACGTGTGAATGTTTTTTTATATCGTAATTGTGGATTTTGTGCTTAGTGAACCAGTGGCTGTTATATCAAGAATCTGAGTCAAAGCTGAGATTGGACCATTAATTGGATCACGTTTGCTAATAAGTTTAGTCACAATTGAGCTGCTTTTGCTGTTAGGATTGTTTTCACTTTTTGTTATTGTGTTACTATAAGAAGACGTACATGGGAATCAAATCCCTTTTCAATACCTTCTTCTTGTTCAGCTTTCCATTGCCTTATAAAGTTGATTCAGAGCTAAAAGAAAGAAAGTAAGGAGCTCTGCCCTTTATTTATTTTAATAGCCTGTTATAACCAAATAAAATTGATGTAATGTATATTCTTAATGACGTTTTAAAGCAAATTAAAGTTGACAGCTGGACAAAGCTGATTTTTATGGAACTGGCTAAGGAACCAAAAGTCTGGCCATCTTACATCACTGAGCCTACGGACGCACCTATTCGGAATTACTAATTTACAGAATATCTAGCGGCCCAACTGTCCCGATCCAGGGACTACATGTGCATGAGCTCTTCCACCTAATGGGAGGAGGGAATATACCAAGTGGTTAAAATGTGAAGACAGCCCGTTCCTTCCCAAAGTCTTCAACCATAACAATATGACCTTCAACTTTTCAACCATAAATTGCGCTGTTGGGTTGTTTTTTCATTTTTTGAATAATAAACATCATAGGCAGCGCAATAGCGCTGCCTAAGTAAAGAACGATGTGGGCACAATGTACTATTTATTGTTATTTCTTTTTTGGTTTCTTATAGACCGGCGCGCTTAATATCGAAGAAGTTGTCGTAGAAACTTCAAACAGAGCTTATTCGGTTAGAAATAGAAAGGGCTTGTGCCCTTTTTAATAGCTGAAAGTGATTGGAAGGCAACTAACACCCTTTCCAAGCCCATCATTTCCCCAAAAACACCCAATCCGAATTTTGAGATAGCCATTTTGTTCAACGTAGTTGAAAAACCCGGAAGTTGTGTCCTTAAGGATGACACCCCCCCCCCCTACAGCCCAAAGGGCAAGGGTCGTAAGTTATGCCCTGGGGCATATAAGGTTTAGAAAAAAAGGTTGATCGCAAAAACTTCAAAAAGGCCTCATTCAATTGGAAATTGAGAGGGCTAGAGCAATTTTTATTAGTCGAAAGTGATTGCAGGGCAACAAACCTCCCTCTCAAGCCCAGCATTTCCCCAAACACATCCAATCAACATTTTTTGATAGGCATTTTGTTGAACGTAGTTGAAATATCCAGGAAATATTGTCTTCGGAGATGACACTCCCCCTCCCAGCCCTCAGGGAAGGGTTGTAAGCTATGCCCTAGGGGCATATGAGATTTTTATAGAAAGCTTTGTCGTAGAAACTTCAAAAAGGACTCAATCGATTGGAAATTGAAAGTTCTAGTGCCCTTTTTAATAGTCGAAAGTGATTGGAGGGCAACTAGCCCCCCTCTCACGCCTGCTGTTTCCCCAAATACATCCAAATAAAATTTTAAGATAGTCATTTTGTTCAACATAGTTGAAATTTCTAGAAATTAGGTTTTTGAGGATGACAACCCTCCATACCCCTCAGGGCAAGAATTGTATGTTATGGCCTGGGGTATATAAGGTTTTTATAGAACGCGCTGTCGTAGATACTTCAAAATGGGCTCATTCGATTCGAAATTGAAAGGGTTAGTGCTCTTTTAGTAGTCGAAAGTTCCCCAAACACATCCAATAAAAATTTCCCCAAACAAATCCAATCAAATTTTTGATATAGCCATTTTGTTCTACGTTGTTGAAAAGTCCGGAAATTATGTCTGAGGATGACAAACCCCCCACAGCCCTCAGGGCAAAGGTTTTAAGCTATTCCCCGGTGGGATATAAGGTTTTTATTGAAAGTGTTGTCGTAGAAACTTCAAAAAGAGCTCAGTCAATTGGGAATTGAAAGGGCCAGTGCTTTTATTAATAGTTGAACGCGATCGGAGAGCGAATGCCTCCCCACGCCCATTATTTCCCAAAAACACTTCCGGTCAACATTTTGATATAGCCATTTTATTGAACGTAGTTGAAGAGTCCGGAAATTACGTCTTTGAGTATGAACCCCCCCCCCTCCCCCCAAAGCCCTCAGAGCTGAGGTTGTAAGTTATGCCTTGGGGGCATATAAGATTTTATAGAAAGCGTTGTCGTAAAAACTTCAAAAAGGGTTCATTCTATTGGGAATTGAGAAGAATATTATCCCATTTAATAGTCGAAAGTAATCGGAGGAAGAATCATCCCCCACCCTCGCCCATCATTTTTCCAAACGCATCCGATCAGCATTTTGATATGGCCATTTGTTGAACGCAGTTGAAAGGTCTGGAAATCATGTCTAAAGAAAGGTCTGGAAAGTGATGAAAGGGCAAATGACCCCCCCCCCCCCACCCCCATCATTTTCAGAAACACTTCCAATAACAATTTTTAGATAGCTATTGTGTTCAACGTGTTTGAGAGGTCTGGAAGTTATGTCTTGGAGGATAACAAATCCCCCCCAGCCCTCAGGGCAAGAGTTGTAAGTTATGCCCTGGGGTATATAAGGCTCTTGTAAAAAGAGTGGTCTAAACTCCAAAACGGGCTAATTGGATTGGTAATCAGACACTATAGTGCTCTTTTTAAGAGTCAATGATATCGGAGGGCATATAACCCTAACCCCCCCCCACATACACGTCGTATTGTCCCGGAATGTATCTAATAGAAATTTTGAGATAGCCATTCTATTCAAAATAGTCTAAATACCATATAATAAGGATTTTGGGATTAAAACAAACCCCAGAAATTAGGGGCAAGGGTTGTAAGTTATGCCCAGGGGTATTTAAGTTTTAATGGAAGGGATGGTTATTTAACGTTAGAAGAGGCTCAGTTGGTTGGAAATTGAAAGCTCTAGTTCCTTTTTAAGCGTCAAAAGTGGTGGATGGCATTTAGCCCCCCACTATCCTACAACCCCTCCTTTCACCAAACGTATCTAATTGAAATTTTGAGATAGTAATTGTTTTTAAATAGTCCGAAGAACATATAGTAATGTCTCTAGGAATGAAACAACCCCCAACGCCCTGGGGATAGGGTTGTAAGTTATTTTATGAGGGCATATAAGGTTTTTATTGAATGGGCGGTCGTATAATCATCAGATAAGGCTTATTTCATTTGAAATTAGAAGTTATTGTGCTCTGTTTAAGAGTCAAAGTGATTTATGATCAAACAGTCCCTCCCCTCCACACTCAGAATTTATCTTAACGCTTCCAATCAAAATTTGGGGATATATATCTATTCATCGTAGTTGAAGGTTTCGGAAGTTATGTCTGTGAGGAATACACCCCCTACAGCTCTTAGGAAAAGCACTGTAAGTTATGCCCTTGGGGCACGTAAGGTTCTTATAAAAAGGTGGTCGTATATGCTTTGGAGGGGACTCATTGGATTCTTGATCATATGCTCTAGTGCCCTTTTTAAGAGTCAAAGGGACCAAAGCACAGCTACCCCCCCCCCCCCCCTCCCACACACACACAAACAAGTCGTGTTTTCTGAAATTTATTCAATAGATATTTTGAGACAGTCCTTTTATTCAAAATAGTCCAAATATCATATAACACAGCTTTTGAGGTTGGTAAAAACCACCAGAGCCTGATGGTGAGGTTTGTAAGTTGTGCCCCTGGGTATTTAAGGTTCTTATGGGAGGGATGGTTGTATGAGCCTTAGAGGTGGCTCGTTTGATTGAATTTAGATGCTCTGGTTCCCTTGTAAGAGTCAACAGGGATGGAGGTGAAGTAGCATGCCTTATCCAACTACCCCTCTTTTCATCAAATACATCTGATCGAAATTTTGCGATGGCAATTTTGTTTAAAAAAGTCAAAAGAACATTTTTAAGCTCTGAGGGGTTGGCACAACCCCTCAAAGCCCTGGGGCAAGGGCTTTAAGTTATGCCCTGGGGGTACATACGGATTTTATTTAATAGGTGGTCGTATTAAATTCAGATGGGTCATATTTGATTTTAAATTTGACCTTATAGGGCCCATTTTAAAATTCAAACTGATTTGAGAGACCCCTCCCCCCATGCCCATCATTACCCATAACCAAAATCCAAAGAAAATTTTGAAAGGTTCAGTAATTATGCTTAGCAATAGTTGTAGTAGCATTAGCAGCAGTATGCAAATAGCATCTTTCTTTTCAACATCCCCTTCAACTCACGTTGAAATGTTTAACTTAATACCATCAACCGGTCCTGAAGCATTACTGATACGGACTTTTGACAACCTATAAGATATGATAACGTGGTTTCTAAAAGCCAGGATATAATTTGTCCTTTACTGAAAACAACTCTTTTAAATGTTTTCACTTTTATAAGTTAAAGAAGTCAAAAATTAATCAGGATTTTAAGGAATAAATATCAACATATGTGTCTTAAGCTGATAATGCCAATTCATTTGTATTTTTTCGAAATTTTTTGATGATATTTATTCCTTAAAATCTTAGTTAAATTTTGATTTCTTAACGTTATAAAATAAAAACATTTAAAAGAATTTTTCTGCAAGGTATAAGTTGTATTCTGGCTTTTACAAAGCCTTGGGGTTTGGAACTCCATTCATAATAATTTCTGCTCGTTTCGAGTTTGACTCTGTTATTTATTTTAATTTCTGTTTGTTTTGGGTTTCATTTATTTATTGATACTGATTTGCGGTAGTTTTAAACTTGGTAGATTATTTGATTCTATGTTTGTTCATTTTTGGTTTAATGGAGTTCTTTACTTTTTTTTGGAAAAACTTATTTAACGGAAAAAATTTAATTCATTAAAAAAAAGGGAATGAAAAAATTAGGCGGCCACATCCCCCCTTACCCCTGCGAAAATTCTCCTTCATGGAGAATCTCCATGGAAATTTCCCTTGCATTTGAAATAGCAACAGTTTTTTAATTTTAGATTTTCGAGAAAAATATGTGAATATTTTACTCGATTAGGATTGTTTGATTATTTAGAAAATCTGAACAGTTCTTGGCGGCATTTTGGTAGAAGCCTTACATCAATTAAAACTTTCCAGGAATGCCAATCGGACGGGAAAAATTTACACCTAGAGTTTCCCCTAGAGACCTTCCCCTTTGTATCTTTGTTAAAAAGAAAACTGGACTCCAGAAAAAGTATACAAAAGCTTTTTTTGTAAACCAGGGTATGGGAGGTATTCAGTTCTTGGGGGGGGGGGCATTGCATACTTCTTATGTCTAAAATTCCCTTCGCCAAGCGAAGATGGGTGTCCTAGTCCTGACTATTAAAACTGATAACAATAGATAAAGAGTATGAGTTTGCACCGCGCATCTGTGAGCATAAAATTTCTAAATTGTGAGAAAAATATGTATATATCGTTCTGATTCACTTTGTCCCACAAGTAGCGCTAACTATACGTGAAATACAACTAATAACAGTAATAATTCTCAGCACATTTATTTTAATTCTTTTTTCGGTATCTGTTAAAAGAAATATTTAGAAAAGTGAAAATAGCGACAAGTCACCAGGGTAATGTACTCGTATCTAAAGGCGCCTCTACATTTATGGGTTGTATGTGAATCCAAAACGCAAGGATTAGTACGTAATCAGCACTCACTGGGCGTTTCAATTACAAATAAGAGAATTAGGAGGTATATTGGAGTTTTAATCTAAATATTGGAAGTGAAAAATTAAAACAATTAAATGATTCCTGGAGTTGATTCCTCTCCCTACTAACTTATATGACTAAACTACAACCGATTTGACCTATCTAGCTACAGTAAGAATATTATTATAAAAAGTACTAAGTCTTAATTTTGTTTTATGATTTCTTTTCATGTTTTTCAATGAAGTAATTCCTTGTTCTCAATGATTTCTCGTTTTCCAGTAACTCCATTTCTGTTCTATTTCCAGATGTAGAGGGTGTATTCATATTTATTTTTGAAATTTATAAAACAAGAAAACCTTACATTGAACTGATATATTTAAGCGAGTAAAAGACCCTTATCTATCAGGGAAAACAATTTGATTTGAGTATTCGCTGCGAAAAAGGAACTGTAGTACATTTACGCGATTTTGCTATTATCTAGGCTTACCTATTTACTTGCTGATAAGGTTTTGAAGGCGGTATATTTGTATAAACATTATTCTGGAACAGATTAGGAAGTGTAATCGTACCCTGTTTTTCGTGTTTTTTTTTTTTTTTTTTTTTTTTTTTTTTTTTTTT